>APFE031488531.1:14145-82521 GCA_000404065.3 Pinus taeda
TCCCCGCCCTGTCGTCTTAGGGTTTCTTCCTTCCCTCTCTGTTCATCCAGGGTGCTTTCTTCATGGTCGTTCAGTTTTATCTTTTCGAGTATACTAATATTATTAATGTATATTCGTTTTTAGCTATTTATCCTATTTTGATTTTTCCATTTTTTTATGAAGGTCCTTTTCGTGGGTTGATGTTATTTAGGTTATTCATATCGTCATTATTATTGGGGTATCTATATTATGATGTATTTTAATATGTATGTTATTGTCATTTATTTTTATTTGTGATTACTTCCTTTGAGTTAGTTATTTTCAGCTCCTTAAACTAGCGGTAATAAGTTTGGCCTATCTAGATTTTTCCATCGCATGTTGACATATTTAAAATAAAATATATATATAAAATATATTATCTCAATAAATAAAATATATTATTTATTTTCAAATCTAATAGTATTAATAAGTGGTAAATTTAATCATTTTTATAAACAGAAAAAGATTCAATACATCAATAGTAAGTAGTATAGTTTTACAAAAATTAACATACCTTTAGTAAATAATTCTTGTATGTATTTAGTTTTTAATTGAATAAATAAATACTTATTGTTTTACCTTTGAAATTATTTATTTTATTATTATTTTTGGAATAAGAATATATAATTTATTTATGTATCCTAAATTACTTCTTCTAAAGAAATCACTTAATCAAATAATAAATTTATAATAACAATTAGTACTATTTTATTAACAACCTAATGTTATTTAATTAAATAAATTACTATTCATTATAACTAATTTTTACTAATTTCTAGAAATAGATTATTATATTATTAATTTTAATATTATAAAAGTAATAATAATAATATAAATTCTTAAAATGAAATCATTCAAACTAATAATTAATTTATAATAACCATTAATATTAATTTATTAATAACGTAATGTTATTTAATTAAATAAATTACCATTGTACCTAATTTTTTACTAATTTCTAGAAATGGAATATTGTATTATCAATTTTAATATTATAAAAATAATAATAATATTAAATTTATTAATATAAGTTGGGCTGGGTCCTAGGGTCAAAAGTAGTCGTTATATAGCCGTTGGAGTCTCTGCTCAGTCTATTTAACTTGCTAGGCCAGATTTGTTTCTTCAACTTGTCCTGACGATGAACCACACTAGTTGGTTCGAAATGCGTCGACAAAGGTCTTTTTCATGTGATTTATGCTGAAGCTCTTCTTATAACTAGGATGGATCACAGAAGCCTCAATTCTACAAACTCAAAATTGTTTCTTCAATACATTACATCCTTCCTTAGACTTGCGAAATCATCCCTTTATATATGCTTCTAACCTTACAATACCATGGTTCGAAAACCATGGGTAGAGCTCAAAATCCTCTAAGTAATCCCATCCCTTTCCAAAAGAAGGGGCTTTGATCTACCCTACATCCCCTTTGACTCTTAGAACATTATGCTAATCGTGCTCCTCTCCTCAAGATGTGGAGTCTTTATATATTTTGGACAAAAATTAGACCTAGGCAACCCCCATGCAACAAAGGTTTATTAGTTGGATTGGCTACTATGGGAGTAAAGAGAACACTCATCCTAGTAGTTTATCAATTTGTGCTAGCATTAGTTCTATTAGCCCTAAGACACAGTTAAAGTGTATCATTCCCCCCTAGTACCTAAATGTCTTATTCAAACCAATAGTTTATCAACCAAATAAGTTCCCATTGGTTTATCAACCGCAAAGAAAGCCATTAGTTAGGTGGTTTATCAATGACCAAGCCTTACGATTTTATTAGCCAAGCAAGAAACTAAGCATCATAACTCCACCAAACTCTCTCTTCAGCATCCAAGACATTGGCACATTCACAAGCCTAAGTAAAATAATACAGAACAACAACACGAGCCTTAGTAAAAACTAAGGGAATACATCCCTCGAGTGCAAAACATTGGTTTAGAAAGAAATCAAGTCTTCCAAGTAGACCACGACCAAAATCCTCTATGTATTTGCTTCTCTCTTTCAACCTTTGTCATGGAATCTACATGAAAGAATACACACCTCAAATATTCCTGTTGGGACTTGTCTCCCCTGACTTTCACTTGCATGTTGACCCTGTCAACACAATCCACAAGGGTAAGTATATAGACTTGTCTTCCACTCAAGAGGCCAATTACCTCTTTCCACTGTCTACACAACAATGTCATTAAACAAATCATGTATTTGGGTGATGAAATAAATGCATGGCTTGGGTTTACAAGCAACTCCTTCTCCTCAAGCCTTTGAATCCGTGTCCACTATGTTAACTAGTCAATGTGTTTACATTTCCATGGTATTTACATGAATCACAATTCATAATAATAATTACAAGAGGGATTAGCTACAAGGATTATCACAACAGAGGGTGCATCATTGAGGTTTAATGCATACTCTCCTCCTAATAACCAAAGTTACACTCCTTCACTTAAGGAAGACGACTAAATCAGATTTTGTTCCATTCCTGATGAAGATATGATGGATCAAGTTAGGTCTCAAGTACTCGATACTAGTTGCACTCTATTTAGGTGAGCTAGATACTTTAGGGAAATAGATCTATGTTGAGATATTAAAATAGACTCGTGCAAAGCTACACGGGATAAAAACAGAGGTGCAATAGGAGAGCCAAGTGTAGTTGGATGATATATAATGTTAGTTGGAAAAGATAGACTACAAAATCAACATTATGGTAGTCTAACTTATGAATATAACTTTTATTGATCTACAAGAAGATGTAGGTTATTTTGAAACAATCTAGGTGGATTCTCCTACCAACTAATGATGTTCATCATAGATTTGTTTGCAACCTTTTTTTGCGTTTATGTTAATGGATAGGTTCCATTTATGTTTTGTCAGCTACCACGAGGGTTGTCATAGGCTTGTAGGGCCACTCTAGCCATTTTGTTTTGTAGTAAGTAGAATCGTAGATAGACATGGATATATTATAGATTAAACACTCTCATTGTGTTACTAGTCTAATTTCCGTAATGGTAGGTTGCTAGTAGCCAAATAACATTATTTGAAGTATTTTTTCATATTATAATATAACTCTATCTATATTTTAAAAAAAAACATTTGAGCTAACTACCAATAAAATACTCCTAATAATTTTAATAATAATAATGTTCTCTCAAAACTAAAAATACCTATTTTTTGGAAAGAATATACACATTATGATGATAAATTTTTGTAACAATAACTAATTAATCTCAACCTAAAAGTTAAATTATTTTGAGAACTCAACCTAAAACTTAAATTATTTTGAAAAATTGCCGCTTAATAATATAATAACATAACAATTAAAAACTATTACAATTAATTTAATATCAATACATAATAATAGCTCTTCAACTTTAACGGTGGTATTTTAAACAAAAATAAATAACTTATGCAATGAATTTCCTAATCTTACAACATATTTCATTGAAATTGTAATCAAAATGATTACCATTTTAATCACTTCACTTATATTTGGAAAAGTTGAAGTTAACTAATTTAGATTAGGAAAGATAGTGTATTGAAAAAGGAATATACTTATACCAAGTTTGTATTGTGATGATAAATTATGCATTAGTTTTAAGCAATGATGCTTCTTTAAAACTAAGTGTAATTTGTCAATCTTATGCATTTTAAAATTGGTTTGCATGGATTCAATAATTCATGATTTTTGATGGTTAAAAAGTGAAAATTAAATTTAAATAATATTTGTTATATTATAATTAAAATTATATACTATTAAAATATACAATTTTATTTTAAAATTCATTAATAATGATCAGAAAAATTATTAATTTTTTATAAAAATTATTTAATTTCTTTTGAAAGAGAAAATCTATTTCATTTTAAAATTTCTCATTATTATTTAAAATATTTAAACATAATTATTAACAATTATGTTTGACATTAAAATCAATAATAATGATTTTCATTGTAAGAAAAGTTAGTTATGAAAAGGTTTTTGAAAAAATTGTTTAAAGTGATCATTTCCATAATAGGACCCATCATCAAATTGTAAATGGTTGAGGTCGATACGCAATTATCACAGTGGGTAAAACTTAAGGAGCAAATTCTTTAAATTCTTTAAAACCCTTGCAAACGGTGAAATGCTTTACCAATTTCAAATCAATAAATAATAATTGCAATAATATTATTTTCCTCCTACCCTTTAATTTCTTAAAAAAAAATTATATATGAAAATATACGATATCTCATGAAAAATATAGAAAACACACGATAGCACATGAAGAATACACCTTTCCTCTTGCTTGAATAGGAAATATGTATTCATAATTATTTAGGAGTATAAACATAACTATGTGGAGAATCTTATTTAAACAATGTTAAATGATGTTTCACCATACATCACACTTATATAAAACTCAAATTAATATGTTATTTTTTCCTTTAAAGAAATAACTATAATGAAATTCAACTCAATCAAGTGAAACAAAATACATAGAAAAAGCTAAAAGGTGGTTTTATAGTAGTAAATGTTAAGTATTAAAAGGCAAGGTAAATAAAACAATAATTAACACAATATATGGAAATACCTTGTTAAAACTTTTACCAAGCCTATTTAAGCTTGAAGAATTTTATAAGTCCTTTGACAAAACCCAGACCAAGCCTGTGAGGGATCCTTTCTCAACACTTGGCCCCTTACACTGGTTGAGGAACCTTACTGAACCTGTAATGCCCTCCTCCCACATTTACCCAAGTTAACTGGTTCAATGGGGTAAACATGTGACGAAGAGTTACTATGATATGGTTCAACTCCCCATGTACAGTTAAGGAAGTGGAATCGACAAACTAAAAACCAAGTTGACCTTCCTTAGGAGCTACAAGACCCCCAGGGACTAAGCAACCACTCTAGGTGCCTAACCCTTGAGTCAGACTACTCTTTTATTGAACTAGACCCCCAGTCACTCCCATGAAAGGCCCTCCAAGCGATTGAAACTCTCTAGTCACTCCCACAACAAGGCATCCATGCAGCTGAAACCTTTTTCAAATAGTTTTGCGCAAACGACTCTGAATTTTGAGCCCCTTTTTCAAGGCTAGGACTTAGTCCTTTGCCCATAGCTTGATGAAATTTTAAGAAATGATAACTAACAAGAAGACACGGTCTCTAATGCAAAACTTGAACAAGGACCTAACTAGATTCATCCTAAACATGACAGACCTTTCTTCAAGCACATCATAAATATCACATCATATAACATATGGACGTTGTACTTATCTCTGATTTGTTAGGAAGGTATGATTCCCTCTCACAATAACTGCACTATCATCTATTAGGTCATACATTCATTTACTAATCAAAACATGATGAGAGCCATAGGTAAAGTTTGTCATAAACCATGCTTATAACCATCATATAACTAACAAAATAGAAATGATAACACAATCATTAAAATCACATAATAACAAGTATATTTACACATGGGATACAAGAGGAAAACAACTCTTATTAACATATGCAAAAGGCCAACCAATTCAAATACTTCCATGTACCACCCGACCATAGATTGGGTTGAACCAAATATTTCTTTCAACAAATTGCCCCCGTGCCATATTCCAAGCATGAATGTGGGACTCACAACAAAATCGATGAGGGCTTCCTTAGGCTTTATCGTATATCGCACCAATACTGGTTAAGAATTCCTAGGCCTGAAACCCTCATCTATACATCCAAGCTTTACCGCAATCCCACCAAGGGATTCGTAAGCCTAAAGAAAGAAACATACCCTGTGAGGAACTACATAATCCCATCATATACCAGTCCAGGCATCACTAGGCCTATAAAAGCATGGATTCCTATGGATCTCTCCACCTAAATAGTGAGGAATTTGTCTGTCTCCACCCTCTAATATTTACCATGTATCCTACCATTATCGGCCAAGGGATTCCTAGGCCTCTTGATTTTTCCTAAGACCATCCCACTCAATTTCGAAACCATCCAGAAATATAGCTCAACAAAGTAAAAGAAACACATTACCGCATGGCTATCTGAAAATGGAAAGGCAAGGTTGAAAACCGCTATCACACCTGGCAAAACCCATGCCAATGACAACAAGAGAATCAATAACACACATGCATGTACCATGCATGCCAAAACTAGCAAAGAAATAATACATACAACTCAATACCTACAAGTAATCCTGCTATAGACACTTGATCCAACTCTTCCTTTCTTGATCTTAGATTCCCTTTGCTTAGTTGTTCTTCCTTTGCCTTCCTTCCTCCAATGCTAGAGTACTCCAAGAATTCTCTAAGTATGCAAGAGTATGAGAGACTAGAAAGAATACAGAGAACTGCAAAACTGAAATAACAAAAGGTTACACTAACAAAATCCATGAACTAATCGTCATAATCCTTTTATCAATGAGGCCTCTAATTTCTTCATTTTCCTCTATTTTTCCTTCAATTTCCTCCTTAAGCAACCTGTGACCTTTCATCTTCCTTTTCTCCTATTTTCCTTTATTTTCATAAATGAAATGCCAATAATGCATTTTTCCTTTCTGATTCCTTTTCCAATTTCCTTTAGCCAAAATAAACAGGTTGAACACCCACTAGGATGTTTTTCCCAACATTCAGCTTGGAATACATGTCTCATGACCTTGGTATTATTTTTTTCCTTTATTAACTATATTACATTGATTTTCACCAACATTGTTACACAACCCTATGCCCCTCACACTGGTAAGGGATCACTTGCTCTATCCTTGGCACCTTGGTGCCTGGCCCATTACAATGGAGAGAAATAATCCTATTTATGGTCTTCTTTCCTATCAAATACAATTGGCATAAAGCCATGGGCTATGAAAGCATGTGCCAAAACCATTAGTTGTACATTATCATTCCCTAGTCAAGGTTAGTTCTAACAATCGCCACCTTAAAATTCTCTAAGGAATTTATATGGATCTAACCCTACTAAAGATTTAGGTACTCTAGGGAACCTTTCATGCCTCCTATCAGACTAGATTTAGGGTACACATTCCTATCAAGTCTTATAGGATTATGCGCAATTACAACATCTTCATTGTCATTAATATATTTCTTGGTTCATTAGTTCTTAAAAAATCCCCACCTTAAAATTAACTAAGTAATTTCTATGGATCTAACCCTCCTTTCATATAGGTACTCTAAGGAATATTGCATGCCTCCTATCACATTAGATATAAGGTACACATGTCTGTCAGGTCTTACAGTAGTATGCGCAATTACATCATCTTCATTATAATTAATGTATTTCATGGTTCATTGATTCTTACACCCTTGCCTTGCATTTCTCATGTGTTTCACATCTGGAAATGGCTTCCATATAAAAATAACCGAGCTACCTGATTACATGGATGATTAGCCATTTTCACTGCTAGTTCTCAAGGAATTCTCTGCAAGTACATGATCCATCAATTAATTAATTCACACATGCTCATCTTCTCCTTATCTAGTTACTACTACTACAAATTTACCTTTATGATTACCAATCAATAAGAATCCTAACAACAACATGCAACAACCTCAAACAACATTTGAATTAAATCATGTCTTAATAAACCATTTCCTACTTATTTGCAAACAATATTCATTGTCTTTTCACTCCCTTTTTTATTAAAGAAAAGTATACAGTTTTATTTTAGTTTCTTCCTAGAAAAAACTAATATTTTATTAACCAATATTCCTTTCCATATTAAACTCAACCTATGAGTATCAATCTAATTTTCTTTGAAGCGTGCCTCTATTTGGTCGACAGAGCACTCCCTCTTCCTTTTCATGGATCCCACAGTTTGGAAGTAAATATATTCATCTTATCCTATGCAAAATTATGATTTG
Organism: Pinus taeda; assembly: GCA_000404065.3. Lineage (NCBI taxonomy): Eukaryota > Viridiplantae > Streptophyta > Pinopsida > Pinales > Pinaceae > Pinus > Pinus taeda. Next base: position 22,005 of record APFE031488531.1, read on the forward strand.
TAATCAAAATTCCAAACCAAAGTTGTTGACCAAAAGCCCATTTACCATGTTCTGTTAAGATAGGATCAATTCTTTTTCCTTTTGAATTAATATTTGATGAAGACCTTCTCTTAGGAACTCCATCGAATTACTTCCAATAGGGTTCCACCAAGGCTTCTCTATTGCTCTAACTTTGAATGAGTTTCTTAATAATGCCACCTTAAGAACTGTATTGTTCTTATAAAATGGTTTTTGTAGCCTATTCTAATTCTTGGACCAAATACTATGTGAAAACAAAGTGGATTCGAAGGGAAATTCCTTAGAGCTTCTTCCATGGACAAAATTTTTGAGCCTCAAGACTACTATAATTCTTTGCATCATTAAATACACTAATTCCATTTTGATCTGATAAATTTGAAATTTATATCTCTCTTTAAAGTGTATAAAAGGTAATTTCAAACAAAAATAGAGACAATGATTGAATATTTTCATTCACTGGTAACTTGACTAGTAGTCACTCTTCATAATTGTAGGTTTCTTTGGTTAGAATTTGAAGAAGAGAAATCTATAGTGTGATCCATAGTTTGGTTTTCAAGTCAGCATATGTAGTCTAGAACATCACCCTAATTTTTCATCCAAATTGCATTCCTCTTTCCACCAATTTCTTCTCTAAAATTTGACCACTAATTGCTCATAATTTGTTTGTTAGATATATACATTATCAACATTCTCCTTTGGTCTTGAATTATTTCTCAAAATACAGAAATACAAACCCATCCCAATGCCTCACAATAGCTTGATCATTTTCACATTACTGCATCCATAACTTTCCTAATTGTATTTTTCTTCACTAGATCTAACCAAATATATGTTGATCTATCATCTTCACACATAGATCTAAGACAATCAAACTTTATAAAACTAATCCAGTTTCTTCACATGCATATCTCCTCTTCTTTTACGTATATCTATCTATAATTAAAATTTACATTTCAATAGAAAAAATATAGGCATAAGAAAAACAGTACACCCACTCTAATACCACTATTACATATTAAATGGTAAGGAAAATAAAAAAATATTTAACATAGTATATATAATCAATCACACACATAAGAACACCAAGAAATACCCTGGGGAAACCCTAAGTCTAGGGGGAAATCCTACCTAAATTCTTTTTACTAATCCAAGTTCGTCAAAACCCTCACAAAGCTTGTTGGGGATCCTTACTCAACCCTTGGCACCTTACACTAGCCATGGATCCCTGCTCAACCCTTGTCCAATCACATTGTCTTGGGAACCCTTGCTCTACCCTTGTCACCTTGGCACTTGTCCAATTATAATAGAGATAAATAATCCTATTTACAGGCTTCTTTCAAATCAAATACAATTTTCATAAAACTGTGGACCATGAAACCATGTGCATAAAACCACTTGTTCTAAACTATCATTCCCATGTCAAGGTTAACACTAACAATAAAAGCATTAAACAAGTTGGGAGATCATTTGAAAAGGGAAAGATATGGATTATCCTTATGTTGTAAGTAAGAAAGTCCATGTATTTTGAATCTAAGGTAAGTGATCCATTTGTAGCTTTCACAAGTGTAGTTGTGAAGCACTCAAGATTATTAGCTAAACACTTAATAATTTGTTTGGAGAAAGTTCTATAAAAACTCAATTTAGGTAAATATTTAATTTTTGTAGCAATGTAGACAAGGCTTTACTCTTATGTTTTGCATTTCTCAAGTAAAAGGATTTTTGAAGACATAATGACACATTGACATATTCTTTTCCTTGAATGTCCACAATTTTGTGGCATGTCATTCTTATGTCTTAACTAAGTTTTAATGAATATATAAGTTCAATCCCAAATCTAACAATATTAAACTATTAAGACAAATAATGGGTGGAAGCTATTAGGATCCCCTTACTCACACATATCTATTCTCTTGACAATTATGTTATGGACCATATCTTTAGTTTGTTTCCCTTCATTCCTTTCTTTTTCTTTCCTATCTTTCTCTCCTCCTCTTTTCTCCCATCCCCTTTGTTTATTATTTTTATTTTTCCTCATCCTCTACCCCTCCCCTCTTGTTTACCACTCCCATTTCTATTAATTTTTCTTCCTCCATATCCTTCTTTCCTTTTTCTTTTCACTTTTTACTTTTCTTTATCTCTCTCCCCTTGCTCGTTTTCCTCTTTATTTCCTTTGTCCTTTCTCCCTTCACTTTCTTATCTTTACCTTATTTATGTTTTATTAATATATTTTATTTATGTTCTTACACCTTCAATTTATTCTAATTCTTTATTTAGCATTTACCATTATTTTAAGTATTATGCTCCCTTGTTGTTGACCTTCCTTACAAGTTTTGGTTTTGGCGTTAGTATTAATTTTGTTTTTATTATTGTGCCTTGCTTATACCATATTCTCCACTATATATAATTATCATTATTACACCCTCTTCCCCATATTTTGATACATTACACAGTGATTGTGTTACATAATACTGATAAATACATTCATTCTACCCTTGTGGTTAAGTATTCCATTTTTCTTGTTTTTTTTTATCATTAAAGACGTTTTTTCCAAGATTTTATCAATGTTGGTTTAAAATTTTATTTTTTAGCCAAATGAGTCCACATTGTTGTAGCTAAGTCATTCATGTGAACATGTGCATCCACTTCTACCAAAACTAGCAACATGGGTTTTCCCCATATCCCCAAAATGGTTCTACTTACCTCGATATGCACCCAAGTTTCATGTGTGAAGCTATATCATTTAATATTAAGATTTTTTCCAAAAGTTTTTAGCAATTTTGAAACAACCAACTTTCTCCTTGATTATCAAGCCATTGAAAAAAATCTCAGAAAATGTAAAATATGGGTTTTATGTGTTGCATAGAAAATTGGGTATAGTGCAAACCATTTTGAAAATTCCAAATGGTTTGGGAGTTATGGCTGGATTTTCATCCAAGTTTAAAGAAAAAATATAAATCAATAAGTCTCCATATTTCCTTAGGACTTTTCTATTTTGGATTTTGTTTTATACAAGGATATTAACCTCCTTGTTGAGTTGAAACCCTCTTAAATAAAGCATATATTGTTGCAATTATTTCTCCAAGAACTATCATAGTATTGTTAAGTATTGTTAGAATCTGTAAAGAGTGATCGTTTCCTCCTCTTTTATAAATAAGAAGAATATATTGACTATAATAGTGGATATATTCTTGTCATAGTATTGTTAAGTATTGTTAGAATCTGTAAAGAGTGATCGTTTCCTCCTCTTTTATAAATAAGAAGAATATATTGACTATAATAGTGGATATATTCTTGTCATACTAATCTTAGCACTATTTATTTTTCTAACTAGATTTGAGTAATGGAATTTTTCTCTGCCAAGAAATTTCTACATGTTAGTCACTTCGGGTTAAGTGAATATTTTAGGTACATTATCTAGGTTGAGTAGGGCCCCTTGACCCATGTAATTTTCCTATCTTTATTTGTTTTGTTAATTATTTTTTTGTGTTAATGTTTAGTTTGAATTCTATATAATGTGTGTTTCAAGCATGTGATTGATATGCATTTACATTTTGCAATTGATTTAAAATTATTAGAACTCATAGCACCACTCTCCCAATGGCATATAATGTTGCATATTTTTCTTTGAATTCCAAGCTTTCCTTGTTCCTCAATATAGTTGCATGTTTTTACTTATAAGTGCATAGTTTTCCAATGGTCTATTTATGTGTCTAATTGGTTGTGGAAATATTCCCTTTTCCCTACACCAATACCTCCCCTCCTTTATGCAATCGATTAAACTCTTAATTCTTGCTATATATATATATTGTTAAGCACCTTCAACCAACATTTTGGAAATTAGATTCCAATTGCATCCAAAACCTTTCATGCACTCCCATTGAACCAAGTACAATTCACATCTACACATTTTTCTATCATGCCTTATTTGTAGATTCTATCATTTCCCAATCAATCACTTTAATTTTCCTTTACTCTTCACAATTTTCTTCCATCCCATTCCCATTCAATCACCATTTTTGTTTGATAACTTTTTCCACTTGATTGTACCATTCAAATTAATATTTACTTGTTTTCCTCTTCTTTGTTCTAAATATTGTTAAACAAAGCATTTCATATGGAAAAGTATTTTCATTTACTCATAAGTGAAATAAATATCAAAAAAAGAGTGCTTTATTATTGCATACATAAATAACTTCTTTCTTATTTATTTTCCTCATACGATTTTGACATTCATTAATATAGTTAATCGTGCACCATAATTACTCAATTATAAAAGCATATCGTTATCCTCTCTTCTTCATTCTCTATGCACTAGATCATTTTCTATTCATATTGACATTTACATTTGATTACATAGAGAATAACCCTATTTTCTTGTATATGCTCTTTACTTTTCTAATATGTTCACATTCAATATCCTAATCATATATATTCCTTATACAACAAAATCACCTCTCATACAATTAGCCTTTGAAAATAAATAACTATACATTTATTCTTCCTCTCGTATTTCATCACACTAGATTTATATATTTATAGTTTAGTCCACTCATGTTACATATTTTTTTTGGGAATGAGGAATTACTGAGGGGTGAATCAATAATTATAAAATTTACATATATTTATATATTTTATTTGATTATTGTAGAAAACCACATAAAAAATGCTTTCACCATTGTACATCAAGATTTTAAAAGGGAAACACTTCCAAGAGAAAAACAACCAATCTTTTGTTTATATTATGATGTAAAATATGACCATCTACTTTGCTTATATCAATCTATGTGACAATTAATTTATAGCAAGTTCCAACCCCATTATATATATAAGCAGCTTCTTACATGAGGCACCAACCCACTTCTACAATTCTAATATACTCTTTCATAGGATATTCAAACTGAGACATTTGATAGTTTAATTCAGATTTTGTTTTCTTTACTGCCTTTCATATAGTAAATTCTTGTATGTAGCTCCTGTTCCTCAATTTTCCTTTGAATATTCTATAGGAATACACTACCTTTATTCACAACACACAACTTTGACAATTCACTTGTTATCAAGCTATGCTTCTCTCTATTTTCTCTCAACTCTTTTTCAAAGGGATTATTTCACCCATTGCTCTCACACTCCTTGTTATTGTTCTTTTATTTTCACATAGCATGCACACTACTTGAGAAAATTAGTTTCATTTAAACCACATAGGGCTCAATAAGAATACTTCAGTTAATTTTCTATTGCTCGAGAGAGTACTTCATCACCAACTATCACTCACCTTCAACTTATGATCTTATGGTTCTATAATTTTGGTTCTCTACCCTCAACTATATACTTTCCAATATCATCATCAATCCTTAATCTCTGCAGTATCACACGACTCTTCCACCTTCTCTTTCAATTACACACATCCTTCATGTGAGGATCACCATTTAAAATTTCATGTAGATTGGAAATTATCCACCACTTGTCATCATAAAATTAGACCCTCTATTAGCCACATTTCTTTCCATCTGACAAAATGAAATATTTAAATTCATAGCTAGACTTTGGCACCAATTTCTAACTACCCAAGCACCTAGAGAAACTGAGCTCCTTTCCCATACAACCATGGCTATGAACGAATGTTTTATGTTTGATGTCCTTATCGCCATATTCGGGTTCAATACTTTCTTGTCATTCTATTTGGGTTGGATGCCTCAAATACCAGATATATTAAACACTATATCTTCCCAAGCATTTATTCTCCTGAAAAATCACATGGCTTGAGTCCATTGTTCAAAATTTAATATAATGTCTAAGGATTCCATAACATAAGGAAATCATCTCCAAACACTACTAGTTGGTGAAAATCGTAATGTTATGCCACATCATCTGTTGCAACCAACTATATTATGATGATGACATCATCCTACCACAAGTCATCCTCTTAGTGGTGCCACATGTCACTTAGGTTTGGCCCATTAGGGATCTAAAGAATTCAAAAATTACTACCATTGTGTTGATGGTGTTGGACCTCCCACCATGTCATGGGATGTCCCTGGTAAGAATTCCCAACTAGACCTTAGACCATTCAGAGTAGGAGTCCAAATAATGGGTTGTAAAGTAGTGCCTTGACTGCAGTAGCGCACAAAGGTAAGTATGATAACTTTGTCAAAAGAAATTGTGTGACCTTACAATGAGTCAAGTGAGATGAATGGGGGTTCTAACACATAGGGGAGAGGAAGTGTGTCACTTAGAAGCCAGTAATAGTACGCAACCTGAAAGGAAAACATGAGCAGAATGACATCACAGGTTGGAAGCGCAATAGTCCAAATTCCAATTGACTGGTTAACACAACGACATGTCTTCAACAAGATTCATACAATCACATATAAAATATTCCATACACAAATGTGTAAGTTAAATAAAATACATTGCTAAAGTAACCAAAATAGTCAAACTACAATAACAACATATGCATAAAAAAAAATTCACTCAGTTATATTATTAAGTGAAAGTTCCATCCAAACATACACCATTGACAGCCACTAGCCCCAATATTGTAACATTACAATCAACACTACTTGCTCCTCCAAAGACATGTACTCCCTCTACCTTGTGGAGAATCCAAGCCTCATCACCGTACTCTCTAAGCCTTCTCTAAGACATTCCTAGCCAAAATCTTGGCTCCCAAAAGCCTATACTATGAGTTATGAGGTTCTATATCTAACAAAAGGTGGGGTGACCTTTGACATTCCCCTTTGACTCTTTGACTATCCTCATGACTCTTCAATTCCTTTACAAATAAGTCTTTACATTACATAGTGATTGTTCACATTCTACTGATGACACTTGGACTTTCACTTAGAATATATTTACAAGTAATAATAAAATTTCCACATATACCCATGTGGGACAAGATAGGCTTGAGTCAGCCTAGGAAGACAAACATCATGCTTGGGGTCTTAGGGAAATATAAACTCGAAAGCATCCTCTTGATGGTATTTGGTGACAAACTGATACCAATATTGGTACTACGCTATTGTGTCCCCGTATTGTTTGGTGATTTCTTTCTCCAAACGAAATCTTGCCTCAATGACTTCTCAGTATATGGTTCTGGAACCTCTGTCCAACTCATCTTGAGGCATGCGCAAAATTGTTTTGAGTGTGAATGGACTACCAATGTACTTCTTCATGTTTTTTATGCTCAGATGCAAGTCAATGTTGGTGGCCTCTCGCATCAGCTTCTCTATGTTCCTATCCACCTCCAATAGGACTTGGTTCTTCTTCATTACTTAAGTTAGGGTTCTGATTGAAGGGATCCCATGTGTCCTCATTATGACATCTAGACTCTTGAATAATCGTGCATAGGAAGCCTCAATGTCGGTGATGAGTGGAGTGAGTTTCTCATAATTATGGATCAACATCTAAATATGTGCTTTGTGTAGCTCTGCCTACTGCTTCATTATCTTTCGTAAGTAAATCAGGGCTCCCTTGTACCTCACTGTCCATTCTTGTACATGTGTAATAGTAATGTGGATGTCTGATATTTTTGGCTATCTTCACGCATTGTTGCTAAGAACCATATAGATGGATAACTGCCTTGTGCACTGTGACAAATCTGTCATACGATTTCTCCATGGTGGTTTGAGTCAATGCTTCAACAAGCATCGTTTTTCTCATCTTTGTCATAGCAGACCTTGCAGATTGTTCTGTTCTCTGCCTAACCTCTTCTAACTCCTTTTGCATCTGATCATTATCTGCTAACAAGAACTTGACAATTGAAATCGTGGCTTCTTCATAAGACTTAGAAGCATTGACAATGGAAGTTGGATGTCTTATAACATCTACAACAGTCAACCTTTCCTCTATGTGTGCAAGTGATGCATGATCATCCGGGAGTTGCTTTCTTCAATCTTGTACAATACTTTGGTGTGACTCATCAAATGATATATTGTACACATCCATCTCCAGATCGTCATCAAGGAGGAAAACGTCTCCTTTCTCACTTGGGACTGGTTTTGATTCTAGAGGTGGTGGATATTGTAGGGCGACCTCGAATGCTCTCAACATGAGGTTGATGTCTTGGTCGTGTGGCTCCTGTTCCAACGCCATATCCATTTCTTCAACCATCTTCTCAATCTATTGAGCAAGTTTTGGAACCTACACCTACTTTCCCTCTTCTTCGTCTGTTGGCCACTCTGACTCATCAACTTGTATAAGCACAGTTTTCTCTGTCATTGTGCCTTTCCTTTCCTCTTTTATTTGTTTCTTCTTCTCTTCCCTTTCTCTTCTCCTTATCTCCTACTCTTCTTTCATATTCTTCTCTTTTTCCTACAAATTCCTCTCTTCATCCTCCAACCTTTGCATATCTCTCTTCCTCCATTCTACTCTCCTTTTGCATTATCGCCTCTTCGCCTCAATCCCCAAAGATACTTTCTCAACAAGAGGCTCTTTTCTAAACTTGTAGCCTTTCTCAGCCTCTGTATTCTTAGCAATATTCCTCTTGACTTTGTCTTTCGTCAGTTTGCTACTCACTATTGTTGTTTTTGTTGCTTCCTATGGTGCTGCTACCTATAAATTTTCTTTTCATTCTATAGCCATGGTGAATGGTTCATTAAGCCTAGAAGAGTTGTAGAAATACCTCCAAGGGTCTTCCTCTAGCCAACGACATGCCTCGTGGATCCATGGATAATAAACATTCACACAATGGTTCTTGCATATGTAGTGGGGATCATATGGATTGAAAATTTTGGTGTCGAACTAAAACTTCTTCAAGTCCTCAGCCTTGGCATCTGCATCCTTCAAGCTTAGGATCTTGTATAATCCAATCTGCAGAGGAAGAGCAAGCCATGGTGCCTTATTCCTCCTATGAAGTCCTGTTGATTACCCTATGGAGATGTGATATGAAACCTCTTTCATGACCAACTTATCCATGGAAAAACTTGGTAGCACATATGGAGGCTTCTCTATGCCAAACATTATGATGAATGTGCCATCAGGGGAAGCATACGAATCTGTAAAGTTAAACAATTCCTACATTGATTCCTGGGACATGCAAGGTGGATCTCGTTCGAATATCATATTTTACACCGACATGATGAAGCGGTTAGATAGCCTCACCATGACTCCATGATTGCTGCACTCAGAGAGAAACTTTCAATAGATTTTCAGAACATCATCTCATGGTGTTCATGTCCAACCCATGCCAAGAAATTAGTTGTGGGAACAAATTGCATCAAGAAGGTATGTGAACATATAGAATATCATTTTATCATCCTTAGTCAGATTCTGGGCGTTAGACACATGCATTTTTAGTTGAAGAGCCAACATATCCTACTAGTTGAATGGCCTTCCTTCATTTTCCAATTGATCCAACACAACCACCCAACTCTGTGGAAAGGCCTTCATGCTCTCTTGACCGTAAAAGTGGCATTCAAAAATGATCAAGAGTTGGTAGGACTTCCTAAGTGATTTAGTCTTGTAGACCTGATTTAGTATTGACCTAAAATTTGACGGCTCTTTTACTTAATTCTTCATGATATATCTGGTGTTCACATTACTATTGGGATTAAAGAAGAGTGCATCCATCAGATTCACCGGTTGTGGCAATTGATACATCTGGTGATAGTTTTTTGTCCGCAAGGTAGAAATTTGTGTTCCACTAGCACAACTCAATGTCATCGTCTTAGGATTGGTATGTGAGATAATCCATTGAATGATGTGTGCACATGGGAAGGTGGGGTACCTACATGAAACCATATACAAGCCTGACTTATGGATGTTGACATAGATCTGTCAATCTTCTAGATCTTCCTTGAAGCTGCCTACAAATATGTCCTTTATTTCTTGTCATGGAATATTCATGTCCTTCTCTATGAATAGTTGTGTGTGTGCATAGACTGGAAAGTTAATGGAAACATGTTCAACTACATATCCAGTGCTTCTCTCTACAATATCATTTGATCTAGCTCTCCTAAAAACCATGTTGCTTGTACAGCTGAGAAGCTTCTCAACAATTGTTGTACCTAGAGACAGAGAGGATGCTCATGGCATGCAAATGTCAACTTAAAATAAAAAATCACTTCAAGTACCAACATGCAACAAACTGGGCAACTACTCAGAAAGATTGCGGAATTCTGACTTTCAAAGTTGAGGGACTGTCAACTGGATCTGTGCATTGCACAGTCCCAACTGCTAGTGAGAGGTGTTGATAACTAGAACTATGCAATGCGCAGTCCAGTGTGGCTTTCTGGTGATTAGAATGGTGCAATGCGTAGTTCAGTTTGGCTTTGATGCTTGTTGGGACTACACTTTGCACAATCCCAGTGGGGAAGAATCTGAGACTGTCTCCTGGAACTATGCAGTGTGCAGTTGGAACGAGTCACTCGCAGCCTCTATGTAATTCATGGAGCCAAGGCAGAGCTTTGAGATCCATAAATGCGTAGTGCATACTGGGAAGAGTTAGATCCAGGCCAAGGAAGCATAGATCTACCCAAGGGAAACTTCAAAACAAGTAGATATGAATGCATGAATGAAGGATTGGGCATATTTGAGTGAATAGTGATGCATGTAATGAAAACAAATGCATGAATCTATTATATAGACGAACAACGAAGCTTGTGGGGAGATTCGCTACAATGGTGCCCGTTAGTGCAAAAATTGGTTATGCATGCGGCGTTAAGGAAAGGAAATGAAAAACTTAAAACAACACTTCTACAAGATAAAAAAAATCAAAACTCCAATGCTCATTTAATAAAATGGGTAAAACAATAATTACACGAGCCAAAGAAACAAAAGAAATAGAAAAAGTTGCAAATGACAAGAAACAAAAACGCACCCAAAAAAGTCGTGCCCATTGTGTCGAAGGTTTCTATATGGCTCGAGAATCACAGAGATCAAATATTGAATGTGAGAATGAGCTCCAGTGGCATCCATTAAATAGATTTGATCGATTTAGGGTTTATGATGCAAAGACCAAAAATCTAAGAAAAATCAACAAGTGGTGGCAATTTCTAAAATTAACTCAATCGTAACTTTCACTACTAAAAATAAACCCCTATTTTTAATGGATTCTTTTTTCTTTTTTCCTTTTTTCTTCTTCAGGAAGGGATGCCATGCATGCATGGAGAAATTGCGCAATCCTAGTGGGAACCGGGAAACTTATTGGCACATGCATCAGGTAGTAGTTGAGGGAATCCTTCTGCGTAATTCTTGAGTTGAGTGGCTCTAGTTACCTCTTATTCTCTACGCAATTTTCCAGCTAAAGACAAGTTTCCAACTGGGGCTACGCATTTATGGAGCCGAGCTCACTGTCAAGGTTAAACAACGCATTCCCTGAGACCAAGGCTAGTTTCCCTCTAAGAATGCACATATTTCCAAGGTAGTGCAAGAACCATATTGTAACCAAGACACAGGGAGATCAATTTATGGTTATTCGGCAAATAAAGTAAGAAAACACAAGTTGTAAAGGAAAATATAAACTTGATGAAAGGACAAGTATCTAGGTAGTGTAAAGCAAGCTGCTAAGATTTTAGTAGGGAGGCTCCAAAAAAAAGCGAAGGAAAAAATTTCGATGGTGGTTGTAATAGCTACAACATTGGAGACATACTAGTAAAACTCCAACTCTCTGTATGGAACTTGTCTTGTGTAAAGAGATTCTAACTCCGATGGGAAATATTGTTCGATTCTTTGGTCGTCATGGTTCTTTCACTAGCTTGAGTTAAAGATATTGTCCCTGTCATTCTCTTGATCAGTTAGCACACATAGCAAGCCAAGTCAACTGAGTTGTTATAATTGGGGATGAGGGGTATATTGATGCACAAGTAATATAAACTGTGAGAGTTTAAGATTCATCTTTAGTGTTGCTCCATTGCCAGCAGGCCGAGATACTACCCCAGTGGAGTCACTTTAGAAATGCAAGCATCACTCCGCTACTAGAGAGCCTGGACAATACCTCGACGAAGTTTCTTACTTCACCTCTTCATGCAAGAAGCCTTTCTCCTTTTTTGCCTTTATTATTTTTTCATATTCATTTTTCATTTTTCAGATAACTATGAATATGCACTTATTTATTTTCACAAGGTGGAAGAGGGATCCTGACTTATTGAGAGAAGAGGTTGTACCTTTATAAAGGGATGTTATATATACCTTTGACATACTTGTTAAGTTTTCCCCCCTCACCTTACTCTACTCGACTGAGTTGAAAAGGGTTAACCGAAAATAGAAAACTGATTAGAGAAGGCATTACTAGTTAAAATTGCAAGTGTTGTGTTTTCACAAGGACTCACTCTCAACAGAATGTATTTTCCAAGAGGGTATCATCGAATGAAAGAATGCAAGATCCTCATAAGGAAAGGGAATAAACAAATAACCAAATGTTAATATTTGTACAAGCCCTCTTGTATTTCACTCTTCTTGTCTCAAGAATCCAACATGGTTTCATGGGAAATTAATCCTACAGGTGCATAAACAAGCAAACAAACAAGCAATAAAAGTACAAAGTTAAAACAAAATAAAATCAAGCAAAGAAAATCATGAAATCAAAGAAAACAAGAACAAAAAGAATACAAGAAAGTAGACACTAATCCCACTCTTAAGCTAAACAGTGCATGGTCCTTCTCACGTGAAGTGATATTTCTAATGAAGCCATCATTGCATTGGTTGGCCCATGTAGGTGAAGGCGTGTTAAAAAAGAAAGATATTCAAGAAACCCAACAAGAAAGCAAGATAAAACAATGAAAACTAACACAATCGAAGTTTAAATGCATCCAAAAAAAGGAAAAGAGTAAAATCACAAGACAAACACTCTGCAGGTGTACCATGGTGTTGCATCACACTATGTGCAGATGAAAAACATGCACACTTTTTTGATCTTGACAAACGAGAAAACATGGAAAATGGAAAAAGACTTCCACTTAGCAACATGACTTGCTACGTATGACTCCTTCAATGTATGAGCAATATGATCGTCAGATTCTGGTGGAGGATATGAAATATATGGATCAGATTGATTTTCAATGAAAACATGAGAGTGATGAGAAGCCTGGTGTATTTCAATAGATTTCAGATCAAAAGTGGAACTCTCCTAAAGGATGCGAAAACCTGACATAACCATCATCTCGGGCTGAAGTGCCTCAACATATTTAGGGGTTTCCACTTCATCAGCAGGTAGATCATCAAAGACTAGTGGCTTGGAAAGATCAATAGTGAGTGGATCAGGATCATGATCGAATGAAGGACTAAGGAGATCATGAAAAACATGATCATAAAATTAAAGATGTACGTCAACATCCTCATGATCTGACAAATCATACAAAGGGGTTGATGATAAATAAAAAATTTCACCCTCTGAATTTCCAGAAAGAAAAGATGACATATTCAGTGGATTCAAAAGAAAGATTTGTCCTTTCCGCAATTAGATGATGAGCTAACATCTTGTGTCTCCTGTGAATGATCAAAAGTAGAAATATCTATCCACGAATTTTCACAAGAAAAATAAAAAACTGTAGAATCACAAAAGATGTCAAGAAAGAGCATATGAGGTGTGGACGAGACGAGGTCATCTGTCACCACAGGTTCTTCTTCAGATTCCCACACATACACATTAAAAATGAGAGCGCATGTTGGCTTCTCAATATGAACTCCGTCGACAACTTAATCCTCGTGAACAATAGAGGTGGATTTCAGAATGGGTGAACACAACATAGTATCATTCAGAGGATCAAAGGGACTAGAGAATGGAGGTTGAGAAGATAATACCTTGTGACAACCATTAGTGTTGCAATCCAAATCTACACAGATGTTCAGAGTAGGTCGGGTAGTAGGATGTGATAGTTCAATAGATGGGTTTGCAACTTCTCCCACATCGTCCTGTAAGCTAGAGCTATTTGATGAGAATAGGATGGACAGTCACTTGTGACATCAACCTTGTCCATATTAGACTTAGAAGCTCTAACATGGAGGTATTATTGGAGGGGTTCGAAGGATTCCAACTCATGTAGATTTTCATGTACATGAAGAAGATACTGAAATCTTTCTTTGAGAAATTTCCAATCAATTTCATCTTCAGGGATTCGAAAAGAAATATTATAGAGGCGGTCCCAAATTTGCGCAATAGATTCATCGAGTTTTTTTTGTAATTTCATAATTTCTTTTATTGAGTTCTTTACAATCATAATGATAGAAAGTACAAATTAACACTCCTATCATGTGTTCATATCAGTGAATAGATTTTGTGGGAAAAGTGCGACACCATTGGTCAAAATTCCCTTCGAACATGTAAGAGAACAACCCACAAGAAATGTTGTCCAAAGGAACTTCATTCCTCTAATAAAAGCCTAAGAAGGCAACTCCATGTCTCAATAGGTTTTCTCCATCTAAACCATTGTATTTGATTCGAGACAAGTCATCGATGACATCCTCCAACACTCTGAAATCATGTGCATGAGAAAAACATGTCGGAGTTGAGATTGTAATGTAAGTGATGAATAATGTGCAGAGATTCAAAAGAGAGTTTAAGGGCTCAACTTGTCATCTGTCCCTCCTTCTAACACAATAAATGTTGATGGTACTAGGCCTACCAACATGTCAGGGGATCTCCTCGATAAGAAGTCTCAACTAGACCTCAGACCATTTGGAGTAGGAGTCCCAGTAGTGGATAATAATGTAGTGCCTTGACCTCTAGTAGTACATAGATTTAAGTATGATAACTCTATCTGAAGAAAGTGTGTGACCTTGCAGTGATCAAGTGAGATGCATGGGAGTTTTGACACACTACGAGGAAAAGGAAGTGTGTCCCTTACAAGCTTGTGATAGTACATAGCCTGAAAGAAACGCAGGAGTGGAATGACATCACAATTTGGAAGCGATATAGTCCACAATCCAAAGTGACGAGTTAACACAACAACATGTCTTCAACAAGATTCATACAATAACATACAAAATAGTTCATACACAAATGCATAAGTTAAATAACATACATTGCTAAAGTAACCAAAATAGTCGAATTACAATAATAACATAAGCATGAAAACGCGTTGGCTTACTTATATTAGTGAAAGCTCCATCCATACATACACCATTGACAACCACTAGCCCCAATACTGGAACATTACAGTCAACAACACTTGCTCCTCCAAATAGATGTACTCGCTCTATGTTGTGGAGAATCCAAGGCTCATCACAATACTCTCTAAGCCTTCTGTAAGTAATGCCTAGCCAAAATCTTGGCTCCCAAAAGCCTATACTATGAGTTATGAGATTCTATATATAAAAAGGGTGGGGTGACCCTTAACTTTACCCTTTGACTCTTTGAGTACCCTCATCACTCTTCAACTCCTTTACAAATAAGTCTTTACATTACATAGTGACTGTTCACATTCCACTAATGACACTTGGAATTTCACTTACAATTTATTTACAAGTAATTACACAATTTCCACATATAACCCATGTGGGACAAAATAGGTTTGAGTCAGCCTAACAAGACAAACATCATCACTCGGGGTCTTGGGGAAAGACCAACTCGGAAACATCCTATTGATGGTCTTTGATGATGAACTCATACTAAGCTTGGAACTGCACTATTATGTGTCCGTACTGTTTGGTGATGTCTTTCTCCAAACGGACCCTTGCCTAAATGGCTTCTGGGTATATGGTTCTGGAACCTCTGTCCATCTCATCTTGAATCATGTGCATCATTATTCTAAGTTTGGGTGGATCATCGATGTAATTCTTCATGTTTTCCGCGCTTAGATGCAACTCATCACTAGTGGACTCAGGGATCAACTACTCTATTTACTTGAAGTTGAGTGTGGGTTTTGATTCAAGGTATCATGTGTGTCCTCACTATGACATCCAGACTCTTGAACAATCGCGGATTGGAAGCCTCAATGCCGGTGATGAGCAAAGGGGGCTGCTCATAATTTTAGATCAACATTAAAATCCATGCTTTGTGTAGCTCTCCCTATGGCTTCATTATCTTCTACAAGAAAATAAGGGCTCCCTTGTACCTCATTGTCCATTCATATACATGTGTAATATGAGTGTGGATGTCTTTGAGAGTTTGGGCTATCTTCGCACACTACTACTGAGAACCATATATATGGACAACCACCTTGTGCATGGTGACAAATATGTCATACAGTTTTTGCATGTTGGTCTCAAGAGTCGATACTTTAGTAAGAGTCGCTTTCCTCATCTCTTCCATAGCAGACCTTATGAACTATTCTATCCTTTTCCTTGCCTCCTACAAGTTCTTTTCCATCTGATCATTCTCTTCTAACAAGAACTTGACATTTGAACTCGTGGCTTCTACATAAGCCTTAGAAGCATTGGCCATGGTAGCTGGACGTCTTCTCACATATAAAACAATCACCCTTTCCTCTATGTGTGTAGTTGATGTGTAATCATCCAAGAGCATGGAAAACTTTAGCAGCTAATATTCGCCTAGTGGGCTAACTTTCCATGATTTTTCCACAAAAAAGATTAGCCAAATTTCCAATTTCTATAAAATATGATTCGCCCAAATTTTATAATATAAAGTTATTTACCTTAAAAATCACCAACATTATATAGAGACTATATATATAATCATTATAAATTTAAATAATTTACAATATATATCAATAAATATTTATAGTTTGCATATTAGGGATTAGTGAGATTCGTTAATGTTTTTAAACTTCAAGAAAAATTTCCTTGTCTGATAGCTTCTTTCTTCATGCATATACAATCCTTTATTGTGACTCATCAAATGACAGACTATACACATCCATCTTTGGGTCATGTCAAGGAGGACAACCTCTCCTTCCTTACTCGAGACCAATTCTGATTCTTGAGGTGGTAGAGACTATGGGGCGGCCTCAGATGCTCTCGGTATGAGGTCGGTGTCTTGGTCCTTTGGCTCTTCTTTTAATTCCATATCCATTACTTCACCCATGTACTCAATCTGATGAGAACGTTCCTGAACCTACACCTGCTCTCCCTCTTCTTCATCTATTCATTGCTCTGACTCCTCAACCTATATAAGCACAGTTTACTATGTCATTGTGCCTTGCCTTTCCTCCTATTCTTGTTTCTACTTCTCTTCCCTTTCTCTCCTCCTTAGCCTCTACTCTTCTTTTTTTCCTACAACCTCCTCTCTACATCCTCCAACCTTTTCTTATCTCTCTTCCATCGTTCTACTCTCCTTTCACACTGTCACATATTTGCTTATATCTCCAAATCTACCTTCTCAATAAGAGGATCTTCTCTTGTTAGGTCCCTATAATACTAGTATATTCCCTTATTATTATTTTTCATTATACCCATTATTGCTATTGTTTTTCCCATGTTGTCACCATATTGTTATTATTGTGCCCCATAGAATCTCACTATTGTTATTGGTGTGCCCTTACATTATTATTGTTATGTCGGCTCTGATTATATTGTGACCCCTTAGACTCCTATATATAGAAGGGAGGTCTTGTCATTTCTATCATCAAATAATTGTTCATTTGTGTAACGTAAAGGAGGTTTCCTCCTTGAAGAGGCTACGTTTTAATTTTTTGATGTATCTCTTTCTTCTATTTTATGAGTTGGTTCCATAAAAATTGGTATCAAAGGTTTGGATTCTAGGGTTTCGCTGCTTCAAACAGGTCATCATGGCCTTTTCGCTCTAAAATTTGTTCTACGAAGCTTCAGAAGTTGCAATTAAAACCCATTTGAAATGAAATTGTGATGAACTACATGACCGAATTTCCGATCTTGTCTCACTATATTTGCGGAAATATGAATTGAGGAAGTTAGGGCTTTTCCAAGCTCCCAAATTGGATCTCAAATAGATCATCTGAGGAAAATTGTCATAACTTTCTCTCTGAGCATCTCATTGAAATTTCGTAAAAAGTGACAGAAATCATATGGACTGTAGTTTTTTGGGAATTTTTTTCAGAACCTAAGGTTGAAACAGTCACATGTGACACGTCATACAAATTCGCTCTAGTGAACCAGTCTATAACTAGGTCATCGTGGGAGATTGGACATAACTCTTTTTTCGGGAATCCAATTGCAATCAAACTTGTGGGGTTGGAAAGAAGACTGAAAGGGATATAATAGGTGGAAATTTCAGAACTTGACGATATGAAATTCCGGAGTTATAGGAATTTCAATGTCGCGCTCATACAAAGCAGAAAAAAAAGGTTTGTAGTGTTTTTTTTAAATTTGCATAAGCCTTGTTTGAGAAAGTAGTTTGAAGTGATTCAAAGGGAATTTTGAAGAATAATTATTATGCATTTATGACCCAAAGAAAGAAAATGGAAACACCTAGTAAGAAATCTGAAATCTCTACTATGACACATGAAGAAGAGGAAGAAATGCAACATGATATATCAAAATTACGAGACCAAGTGCAACAAATTTTGATCTCACAAAAAGTAACTGGAGCTAAGATGGATGGTTTAAATAATGGAATGGAAGCTAATATGGATGACAAGGAAGCTAAGATTGATGGTATAGAAGCAAAAGTTAAAGGCAACATGGAATATTTGAAGATAGATTTGACAAAGTTTCTACAAGAAATGCTTACTAATGGCGAAATGGTAGTAAAGGAAACTCGTGATGAGAAAAAACAAATGTTAGTTATGATTTCATAGACTCTAACATTGGATTGAAGACCCACCATGCTTCAAAGATCGATATGGGGTAGTTTGATGGCAAGGATCCTGTAACATGGATACTAGAGATGGAGCAATATTTCGATCTCCAAAATGTGCAAAGCACACAAAAGGTACGTATTGCAACTTTATATTTCGAACCAATTAGTTTGTATGGTATTGATGGTTTTTCTCTCCTAAACAAATTATCACTTGGGAAATTTTTATGGAAGAAATGATGGCACATTATGAGGATACAAAAAGCAACACATTTTTTAGCCAATTGATGAATCTCAAACAAAAATTTTCAATGGTGGAGCACATTGACGACTTCCAAAAATTGAATATAAGGGTAAAAGATATTTCAGAGGAGCATAGGATTGATTTTTTCATAGGAAATTTAAAGGATAACATCCAACATGAGGTTTTCTTTTGGGAATCTAATTCATTGGAGAAGACATTCGGGTTGGCAAGAAAATTTGAAAGAAAAATTATGGCAACAAGGAAGCCTACCACTCACAACTATAAAGATGGAAGTGTTGTTGCCCCTAGCCTTCCAAAATATAAAAGGTTGGCACCAAAACAATTTGAAGAAAAAATATAAAAAGGACTTGGTTACAGTTGTGATAGAAAATACACTAAAGTTCATAAGTGTGGTAAGAAGAAATCATTTTACATAGATTCTGAAGAGGAGGAAGAAAAGGAACAAGAAACATCAAAAGAAGAAGATACGCACGAGGAACAGACCCTAGAGAAAGAAGAAATGAATCTAACCGTATCTTGTAATGAATTGGTCAGAATTACCACTCCTCAAACTATCAAGATAGAATGACATATCCAGAAGAAAAAGGTAATAGTCTTGATTGATTCGGGTAGTACCCATAATTTATTCATTGTAAGATAGCCAAGGAATTGAATTGCTTCCTATATCGGACACCAAAGTGTCAAGTGATGGTTGAAAATGGAGGAACCATAAATTTCTCTGGAAAGTTCTATAATATCAAGGTATCTATGGGAGAATATGTGTTGAATAGTCCAATGCCTTCCATTCCAATGGGTGGTGCTGATGTTGTACTAGGATTCCAATGGCTACAATATTTGGGTACGATAACTTTTAATTTTCAAGAACTTTTCTAGAAATTTGTTTCAGAAGGAAAGGAAGTTGAATTAAGGGGTATCACAAGGAAACCAAGAAATATAATCAACACTAACAGCATGATAAATATTCTAAATAGAGAACAACGAGATGTAATTGCACAATTATGTTCGCTAGAGGTTCCCACATTGGAATCATTTATTTTTCCATATCTCCAAAAAGTCTTTGATGATCATTCCAGGGTATTTGAGATTCCCAAAATCCTCCCACCTATTCATGATCATTATCATGCTATTCATTTGATTCCAAGAAGTGTTCCTCCAAACATCAGGCCTTATAGATATATGTATACCCAAAAGAGTGAAATGGAATGTATGGTTCCAGCAATGCTAGAGGCTAGTATAATTTGACTTAGTCAAAATTCTTTCTCTGCTCCATTAGTATTGGTATGCAAGAAGGATGGATCATGGCGCATGTGTCTGGATTATAGGGACCTCAACAACCTCACTTTTAAAGATAAATTCCTCATTCATGTCATTGATGAATTATTAGATGAATTGCATGGTGCAATTTACTTCACCAAGTTAGACCTTCGTTTAGGATATCATCAAATCATAATGAAGACTGAAGACATTCTGAAAAAAGCATTTAGAACTCATGAGGTTCATTAAGAATATTTTGTCATTCCTTTCAACCTTACCAATGCACCTTCTACATTTCAAGGTTTGATGAATTCCATGTTCAAGCCCTTCCTTAGAAAATTTATGTTAGTATTTTTTGATGATATACTAATCTACAACAAGTCTTGGAAGGATCATGTTCAACATGTTGACTGAGTGCTCAAACTATTGGAGGAGAAACAATTATATTGAAAAACCTCCAAATGTTTCTTTGGAGTAAAGGAGGTGGAATATTTGGGTCAAATTGTATCTCATGAAGATGTTAAGGTAGACCCTAGGAAAATTAAACCCATTAAGGAATGGAAAATACCCACATCATAAAGCATCTGCAAGGATTTCTTGGGTTGACAGGGTATTATCACAAGATTGTTAAGAATTATGGGAGAATAGCGGCACCTCTAACAATATTACTAAAGAAAGATGCATTTCCTTAGAATCTAGAAGCAACCAAGGCCTTTGAACATCTTAAAGAAGAAATGTGTCAAGAACCGGTCTTAGCTATGCCACACTTCACAAAAACCTTTATTATGGAATGTGATGCCTCAAGAAATGGAATTGATGTTGTTTTAATGCAAGAAGAAAGACCCATTGCCTTCGAAAGTCATCCAATCAAAGGAAAATATTTACAAAAAGCTATTATGAGATGGAAACATTGGATGCACTTAAGAAATGGTGACCTTACCTAATGGGAAGACACTTCAAGGTAAAAGCAAATCATGGTAACCTTTAAAACATTTTAGAGTGATGATTATCTTCAGAAGAACAGAAAAAATGGGTCACAAAGATGTTGGGTTATGAATTTGAAATCATCTACAAAAAAAGGGAAGAAAAATGTTGTTGCAGATGCACTCTCAAGACAGGATAAGGATGCGGAAGAATTGCTTTGTTCCATTTCTACTATCCAACTAGATTGCAAAAACGAAGCAAGGGATGAATGGAAGAATGAGAAATAAGTGTGGGAACTCATTCAAAAGTTGCAGCAAGATCCCAATACATTTGATACATTTAACTAGAAAAATGATTCATTATGGTACAAATATCACTTATACCTCTGTAAGAATTCCCAACTCAAACAAAATATTCTTAGGGAAGTTCACACATCTTCCTTAGGAGGCCATTCAGGATTTTTTAAAACTTACCATAGGGATAAGAAGGAATTTTTTTCAGATGGCCTTAAATCTGATATTCAAAAGTTTGTGGCGGAATGTTTGGTTTGCCAACAAAATAAAGTTGAGACAATCAAGACCCAAGGTCTATTACAACCTTTATCTATTCCAAGTCAACGTTGGGAGGAGATTTCAATGGATTTTATCACAGGTTTACCCAAGTTCAAAGGGAAGAGTGTCATCATGGTGGTATTTGATAGACTTACCAAGTATGCACACTTATCTGCATTATCTCATCCAGTTAAAACCAGTACATTTGCTATTGAATTTATGGAAACAATTCAAAAGCTACATGGAAACCGAAAGATTATTGTAAGTGACAAAGATCCTATTTTCACTACAAATTTTTGGACATAATTATTTTCTTGTCTGGGTACTCAGTTAGCTCATAGCTCATCTTATCATCCTTAATTTGATGCGAAAAATGAGATAGTGAACAAATGTTTGGAAGGATATCTTCATTGCTTTGTATATGATAAACAGACACAATGGGTCAAATGGTTGCCTCTTGCTGAATGGTGGTGTAACACTTCCTTCCATGCTACATCAAAAATGACCTCATTTATGGCTCTTTATGGATATCATCCATTTTCCATCACATCATATTTTAAAAAAAAATCTAAGGTTCAAGCAGTGGAAGATCACATCGAGCATCAACAAAAAGTTCTCCAAATATTAAAGGATAACCTCACTTTGGGGCAGAATAGAATGAAACAATAGGCAGATCAACATCGCAGCAAAATAAGTTTTGATGTAGGTGACTAGGTATTTCTACAGCTACAAACATACAAACAAATGTCCCTCAAGCATGCTAGGAAGGAAAATAAATTATCACCAAAGTATTATGGTCCATACAAGGTGTTGCAAAACATTGGTACTATGACATACAAATTGGAAATTCCTGCATCTTCCCGAGTGCACCTAGTTTCCCATGTTTCATGCTTAAAGAAGGTTATAGGTGACAAGCTTCCAGTTCAAACAATAGTGCTAGAGCTTGACGAGGAAGGAAAAATAATATTGGAACTTGAAGCAGTCACAGAAACAAGAACTCGACAGCTACAAAATCGATCAATTTTAGAGTATCTCATCAAGTGGAAGAACTTACCTACTAAAGGTTTTACATGGAAGAATGAGAATTTTATACAGAAGCATCTAAAACTGCTCAAGCATTGAGGACAACACTTTTATGAAGGAGAGGGGCATGTTAGCTCTCTATAATACTAGGGTATTCCCTTATTATTATTATCATAATACCTGTTATTGTTATTGTTGTGCCCATGTTGTTCCCATATTGTTATTAGTGTGCTCCGTAGAAGCCCACTATTGTTATTTGTGTGCCCTTACATTATTATTGTTATGTCAGCTCTGACTATATTGTGACCCCTTAAAATTCTATATATAGAAAGGAGGTCTTTTCATTTGTATCATCCAAGAATTGTTCATTTTTGTAATGTAAATGAGGTTGCCCCCTTGAAGAGGCTATGTTTTAAGTCATTGATCTATCTCTTTCTTCTATTTTATGAACTAGTTGCATAACATCTCTAAACTTGTAGATTTTCTCAGCCTTTGCGCCCTTGGAAATGTTCCTCTTGCCTTTGTCTTGTGATGGTTTGTTGCTCACTGCTGCTATTGTTGTTTATTTTTGTGGTGTTGTAGCCTGTAAATTTTCTTTCCAATCTATAGCCATGATGATCGGTTCATTAAGCCTAGAGTATTTGTAGCAATACCTCCAAGGGTCTTCCTTCAGCCAATTACATGCCCCATGGATCCATGGATAATACACCTTCACACAGTGGTTCTTGCATATGCAGTGGGGATCATACGGATTGAAACTCTTACTGTTGAACTCAAACTTCTTTAAGTTCTCGGCCTAGGCATCTACATCCTTCAAGTTTAGGATCTTGTGCAATCCAATCTGCAAAGGAAGAGAAGAACATGGTGCCTTCTTCCTCCTGTGCAGTCATGTTCATAACCTTTTGGAGATGTGATAAGAAACTTCTTGCATGACCAACTTATTAGTGGAAAACCTTGGTAGCACATGTAGAGGCTTCTCTCCACCTAGAATCCTAACGAAGGTGCCACCAAGTGAGGCATACCAATCTGCAATGTTAAGTAATTCATGCATCGTGTCTTGGAACATGCAAGGTGGATCTTGTTCGAATATCATATTGAACATTGTGTGATGAAGTGGTCAGGTAGCATCACCATGAATCTTTCGTAGTTGAACTTAGAGAGAAATTGGCAATAGATGTTCATAGCATCATTTGATGGTGTCCATGTCCAACCCATCCTAGGAAATGAATGTTGGGCACAAATTTCATAAAATAGGCACGCATAACATATAAGATCATGCTTTCACATCCTTAGGCATATTTTGAGCGTTAGACACATGCACTTTCAGCTGAAGAGCCAACATATCTGATGAATTGAATGGCCTTCCTTCATTTTCCAACTGATCCAACACAACCGCCCAACTCTGTGGAAAGGTCTTCGTGCTCTCTTGAACATACAAGCGCATGAAAAAATGATCAAGAGTTGGTAGGCCTTCCTAAGTAATTTAGTCTTGTAGACCTGTCTAAGTGTCGACCTGAATTTTGATGGATCTTTTACCCAATGCTTCATGATGTCTCTGGTGTTCATATTTCTTTTGGGAGTAAAGAAGAGTACATCAATGTTGTTCACCACCTATGAAAAGTGATACATCTGGAGATAGTTTTATGTCCCGAAGGTGGAAATTTTTGTTCCATTGACACTACTCAATGTCATCATCCTAGGATCAGTATGTGGGACAAAATAGTGAATGATGTTTGCACATGGGAAGGTGGGGTACCTTCATGCAACCCTACACAAGCATGACTTGTGAATGTTGAAATAGACTTGTCGATCTTCTAGATCTTCCTTGAAGCTACTTGCAAATATGTACTTTATTTCCTGCCATGTAATCTTCATGTCCTTCTCTATGAATAGTTATGTGTCTGCATAGACTGGAAAGTTCATCGACACCTTTTCAACTACGTCTCCAGTGCTTCTCTCTATAGTATCCTTTGCTCGAGCTCTCTTGGAAACCATGTTGCCTGTATTACTAAGAAGCTTCTCAATAAATGTTGTACTTAGAGAGATAGAGGACACTGATGGCATGCAAATGTCAGCTTAAAATCAAAAGCACTTCAAGGACCGATCATGCAACAAATTGGGCATTTGTTGGGCAATATTTCACAATTCTAACTTTCATAGGTGATAGACTCTCAACTAGATCAACACATTGCGTAGTCCTAGCTATTAGTGAGAGGTGATGATTAACGGAACTGCGCAATGTGCAGTCTAGTGTGGCCTTCTAGTGACTGGAACTGCACAATGCACAGTTCAATCTAGCTTTGATGCTTATTGGGACTACACATTACGTAATCTCAGTGGGAAAGACTCCATGATAGTCTCCTATAACTACGTAGTGCGTAGTTGGAGCTAGTCACTAGCATCCTCTATGAAATTCCTAGAACCAAGGCAGAGCCTTGAGAACCAGAAGTGCACAGTGCATGCTAGGAAGAGCTAGATCTGGGCCAAGGCAACCTAGATTCATCCAACAGAAGTTCAAAATGAGTAGATCTGAATGCATGAGTGGAGGATGGTGTATATTTGAGTGAGAATTGATGTATGTTATCAAAAACAATGTGAGAATCAGTCAAATAGACGAGCAATGAAGCTTGTGGGGAGAGTCGTCACAATGACAACTGTTAGTGAATAAATTGGGTTATGCATGTGACACTAAGGAAAGGCAATGAAAAACTTAAAAAAAACACTTCTACAAGCTAAGACATATCAAAACACCAATGGTCTTTCAATAAAACAGGTAAAACAACACTCGCACAAGCCAAGGACACAAAAGCAATAAAAAAAGTTGCAAAAGACAAGAAAAGCAAAACTTACCTAGAAAAGTTGTGTCGATCATGCTGAAGATTCCTATATGCCTCAGGAATGCCAGAGATCCAAGATCGAATGCGCAAATGAGATTTGGTGGTGTCCATTAAATAGATTTGATTGATTTAGGGTTTATGATGTGATGACTAGAAATCTAGGAAAAAGCGACAAGTGGCAACAGTTTCTAGAATTAGCTCAAGTGTAACTCCCACTTATAACAAGAGACCCCTATCTTTTAGGGATTCTTTTTTCATTTTTCTTTTTTTATTTTTCAATAAAGTATGTCATGCATGCATGGAGAAATTACAAAGTCTTCGGGGGAACCGGGCAACTTACTAGCACATGCATCGGGCAGCAGTTGAGGGACTACTTCTATGAAATTCCTGGGTGGAGTGTCTATGGTTCCCTCTCATGCTCTTCATATTTTCGTAGCTAAAGACAAGTTTCCAACTGGTTCTACATATTTATAGAGACAAATCTCACTATCAGGTTGAACTGTGCATTTCCTGAGAGAAAGGTTGGTTCCCCTCTAGGACTTTGCAAATTTCCAAGGTAGTGCAAGAACTATATTGTAACCAAGTCACAAGAAGGCCATCTTGTGGTTAATAAGCAAAGAAATAAGAAAACACAAGTTGTAAAGAAAAATATAAACTTGATGAAAGAACAAGTACCTGGGAATTACAATACAAACTGCTAAGATTTTAGTAGGGAGGCTCCAAAACGAAGCAAAGGAAAAACTTTGAAGGCTGGTTGTAGTTGCTACAACACATGGCTAACTTTCACATGGTGTCACATCATTATCTTGACCTAGTCAATGCCACCTCACTAGTCACATAATCCTACCATGTCATCATCTATATGAAAAGGAGAAAGGTTAGGTTCAATCTTTTTCTCACATTACTTTTGTGAACATGCATTCAATGCTTGAACTTTGAACGCTTGCCTTGCACCACAACCTTGCCACCAAATATAAACTCGATCATGAGTTCAGGTTCATGATATTTATAATTTGTACCCTCAAACAATTCAGTTGACCCAAACTGCCAAATGGCTTGAACAAGTGATTGGTTTGAAAATCCTAACCACATTGAACCTGTGATAAGATTAAATAGTCGAAACACCCTAAGTAGCCTGTTTTGAGCTTACTATAATTCTATGACACTCACGATATTTTCCAAGTAAGATATATTATTAGAAAGGTCTCTCCAAGTACTATGCTTCCATGCTCTAAGTATAGGTGCTTGAATTTATGTTTTTCACATGAAATCATCTTCTAAAACTAATACTTCCTTTGACTTCAATGCTTTCACTTACATTCTAGTCATTCTAGCCTACACTACTTTCTAATTAATGAAACAATTAGGCCAACAATACCCCCTTTTGACATCGATGGCAACTATACCAAGCACTATCAAATAATTTGATTGTAACAACATTCATCATGCAACATCACTCCCCATAACACCAAATGGGTGCATTCTTCACTATATTCAATACTACCCTAAACATGATTGTCTCCTCCTTACTACTTTGATGCTAGTTGGGAAACACATCTATGTATCCTCCTTTAGTGATGTGTTCAATAGATTCACCTTTTACATCTAAGCATCTCAGAACTGCCCTTGGGATCTGTTAGCTTCCTGCTACAGCAGGTTATTCATATTTCATGATTGACATTTTACAGGCCAAATATGTCGTACTTTGCATGCTGCAATCCTCCATATTTGCATAACAGTCTCCAAACGAAGAAGGCTACTTCAAGTTCATTCAATTGCCTTCCAAATTTTGTAAATTTATCCCGGTATCGCCAATTTTTCAGTTAAAGGGAGGTCCAAACAACGTAATCTTGGTCTCCCTAGGTTTAAATTTCCTGTTTTAGAATGTAGAGAATGCAAACCTGTCCAAACAGCTTAATCTTGGTAGATTCTTAGATAGGTAGAGAAGCAGAGGAGCCCAACAGCTTAATCTGGGCCCTTGGAAGAAATAAGGGTAGTATGTAGATAGGAAAGCATCAAAAGAAAAATGAATGATGGGTTTGCAAGTCTAAGTGCACCCAAATCAAAAGAAGAAAAAATGCTAGGTAAGTAGGCTGGGTAGGTAGTTCTGAGGTTGTTGAATCCTAATTGCTGATCAGTTCCAAACTTTCAGGTGTCATCTCATTCAAGACACAATCAGCAAGAAATTCTATGCGAAAAGATCAAAAGAGGTATAACTAACTCCCCTTCTCTGCCTTCCCAATCATTAACTAACCTCCCCAAAAGAGGTCAAGATCTGCTTGAATCCTCTTAAGTTCAATCATTTTCATAACACTAGCTTGAGTAAAGATCTGCTTCACTCAAAGTTGTTCCATACTTTCCCTAAAGAATGGTCCTACCCCCTTGTAGCAGCCTAAGCTCTCCTGAACTTAGAGTTTTTTACCACCTCCATATTAACCACTAACATTATTATTTAGCTCCCTATTTTTCCCGTCCCCCTATTAATATTAAGTAAATTTCCCCTACGTAATATCCCTCCCCCTGGTTGAAAAATAACCATAAGCACCCCCATGAATTGCTCAGTTTACCTGAAACTTAGCAAGAACCCTTGACCTTCAAACCATCTCCCAGATACAATGGACTCCTTCTAGAGTATGAAATCCCTCTCAGGTAATCGGACCCCTTCCGAAACCTTAAAATGCCCTTCGCACCCACCTACTTGCTCTTTCCGCCCAAAACCTTACACTCCGCAGAACCTTAAAGCCAGATCGCATCACAAGATCGCATTTTCCCCTCCATGCAAGTTATGACCCATCCGTCACCACCCGACGCGATATTGTGATATCGGCGGTCGGCGGTCGCAAGCGCCAAATGCCCAACATAAGCACCCTCCGTTCCCCGCTGATGCGATATTGCGATCGCATCGGAGCTAGTTCATCGCATTACCCCCAACATCAGCACCTCACCATGTCATTCTATACCAGGGGCCCACCACAGCTGACGTCATCCGCCGTGCAGCCAACGTCATGTTGACGTCAGCAGCCAGAAAGCCAAAACTTTGCGCAGGAAGAAAAATCGCACTTCGGAGCTCCAGAAAAAGAAACAAAGGCAGTTTTCGATGTGCAATTAGCGCAAAGCACTAATCGCGCATCGCTACGGGAAATAGGCCGTTTCAAGGAATCTTCGGGGAGTCTTTTGATTTCTTAGCCCCTTGTGCGACGAAAAGCCCGAAAATCGCCCGATCGTGCCAAAGTGATCCGGTTTAAAGACAGCAGCAGATCAATGACAGAGTTTAAAGTGTATCAGATCAAATCATCAGGCATCAAGCCTCTCGAAGAGTATCAGTTGACGGTGGAAGCCATCAATGTAGCGGCAAAGAGTATCAGTGAAAATCTTGAGCAGCGGCCCGAAGCAGGAGAACACTTAATACCTTCCAGCAGATTCATAGAAAGATGGTGAAGCCACTTGAAGCCCTCAAATCATAATTATTGCACATTTAACTCACAGCAGAGCAGAACTGCAGTTCCCAAAGCACAATCATTCCAGCAGCACCACATCTAGCCCCCAAGGGCCACATTGTCACCTTTTCTGATTCAACTGCCCCTAGCACAGCCAAAAAGATTTACTTGCATTTAATTCCAGCAACACTTAGATTTTCAAAGAGTCTTCTAGCAGACCTGTTTAGGTCGGTTGTAATGATGTCTTTCCGATATTTTGCTTATAAATACCACCCTGGACAATGTTGTGAGGGGTTGGTTGGTTGGTAGTAGTAGTTGGTCAGTCTCCTTTCCAGCATTTTCTCCGAGCACAGACTCGCAATGTAACTGTCATAATTTCCATAATCAAAGATTGCTGAAAGCATGGATTGTGAAACTACTTGATGTTTTCTCTTGGCCAAGGAATGATTACGGAATTCCTGTGCTTCTACATGATCCAATAAGTGTTTCTTTCCTCCGTTTACTTTTATGTTTTTACCACCGTTCCGCCTTCTAAATTGCAGGAAAAAAGAATAGCTTAAGATTTGTTTCATTACACCTTAAGTTCAATTTCTGCATTCCTCGATGTTTTCTTCAGAAATGGCTATGAGCATGTATACTTAAATGATCTTGTTTACGTTGTTTCTTTCACATATGAATGCATGTTTAGGAATTCTTAATTACTCCTAGATCCCATTCATCCATTTCTCCTCTTTTTTCAGCATGATGAAATGATTCTCCTTTACCTTTCATCCCTGATTTTCCTACCATACTTTCAGCTGATTGACAATTGTATCCTGTGTGGTTATCCCTCTCTGTATCCCCTTGTGACCAAGAAAACGCAAGAAAGCCTCAATCCGTGACTCCATGCCCAATGGTTCGAAACTTATCACACCTTACCTTGTCTCTTTGTTCGAGAATCCTACCTTCCTTCCAATCACAAACAACACTCCTTTGAAGTCAGAAAGATAGCCTAAAATCATCAACAAAAGTTGAATCATAAAGAGAGAGCCCTCTCCGATTGCAAGTGGGCTAGAACCTGTAATCCAAAGATTGGTTTTTGGTTACCTCGGCCGTATCCCTATTAGGAGCCTAGGGACAACCTGAGTGATAATAGGATCCACTATTCTGAGCAATATTTGAGCCAAGATTTGATCATTGCATCTTCTCCCATAATGTATGAGCATTGTATTTTCTTCCCATATGCAATCAACGATAGAGAATATATAGAATGATCATATGTCCCCTGAAGATCATGTATGTTCACAAAAAGACATGTGACTAAGTAACAACTCTTTCTATAGACACACAAACATCATAGAGAAATGAATATTTCATCATTCTTCTTTTGCAACTTACTCATAAATTTTCTACAAAAATAGAGTAGCTACCAATTCTCAAACACTCTGATTCATTTTGATTGAGGAGGGATCACTCCTAGTTTATGTTTGAGATACTCAAAGGGATCCCTAGGTAATGGCTTTGTATATATATTTGCAACTTGCTCATTAGTATCCACATATTCCAATCGAATAATGTTATTAGTAACTTGACTTCTTATGAAATGATATTTTATTGGAATATGTTTGGTATTCTACTACATAACATGTTTCTTTAAAATATTGATGGCACTTGTGTTATCTGAACAAGACAGGAATTGGATCATGAAAATCCACTTTCATATCCTATAGTGTTTGCTTCATCCACATGATTTGAGTATGGTAGTTAGTTGCAACTATGTACTCAACTTTAGTTGTAGATAAGGAAATGTAATTCTTCTCTTTACTTGCCCATGAAACTACAAAATTCCCTAAAATAAATTTGTTCCAATGGTACACTTGTTTTCATCAACACTACCAACCCAACCAGTATCAATGTAGGATTTTAAAGTAAACTATTTACCTTGTTCTTACTATATTTTGTCGTCAATTATGCCCTAAATATATTTAAATATCCTCTTTAACTATATTAGCATGACTATCCTTCCATTTTGTTTGAAATATGGCCACCAATCCTACCAATAGCACTATATCAATTTTTCAAGTAATAATGTAAAATAGGCTTCCAATCATAGATCCATAAATTGTCCAATTTACGATGTGGCAATCATCTTCCTTGCTAAACTTGCAACAAGTTACCATACGTGTGCAAACAAACTTGCATTCATTCATCCCAAATTTATTCAAATTTTCTTTCAAATACTTAGACTAAGAGATGAAAATACCTTATGTTGTCTACACAAGCTGCAATCCAAGAAAGAATGATAGTTCACCAAGCATTGATATTTCAAATTTTTTTGCATAACTTCAGCATAATGTTGTCCCAATTTCACTAGATTAGTTCCAAAAATGATGTCATCTACATAAACAAAAATAATCAACATATTATCATTTACAATTTTAAAATATAATTTTCTGTATATCATTCCTCTTTTAAGTCCCTTTTGTTGTAGATATTTTTCTAGTCTAGCATACGAACCTCATGGAGCTTGCTTCAGTCCATACAAAACTTTTTCCAGCCTACACACATGGTTTTCATCTTCTAAAATCCAAGAACCTTATGGATGTTCAATATATACTTCCTCATCCATCTCAACATTGAGGAAAGTAGACTTGGCATCCATTTTTATAAACCTTAAAGTTCTTATAACATGAAAAATCCAAAAATATTGTAATTTCTTCAATTCTAGCTATAGGGGAAAATGTTTCCTCGAAAAATCCAAACCTTCTACTTTCCCATATCATTTGAAACCAATATGTCTTTGTTCCTTATGATTTCACTATCTTCATTTAACTTATTCTTGTAAACCCACTTCGTGTCAATTATATTTTTCTCCTTTGAACTAAGAACCAATTTTGAGGTGTTATTCCCCTCCATTTGATCCAACTCTTTGTTCATCACTTTGACCTAAAACTAGTCCTTACTTCCTTTATTGAAGTTCTTGGGCTCAAGTTGTGGTAACATTGCAATTTTTTCTTGTCTAGGACATCCTTTGAATCTCCTTGTGGGCTTCACACCAAGAATTTTACTTACAATTGTCTAGAGTTCAGGATGCAACTTCTTCACATATCTAGATGGTGTTTTAGAGATCTAAGGAGTTCTCTATAATCCCCATCTTCTTCTTCTCCTAACTCTTTAGTTTATGCATATTCAAACTTGTTTTCATATTCTTGATCTAGCCTTTCCTGAGCCTTGGTTGAGTACAATATATCTTCATTCACTCAAACATAAATGAAATCTTTGATTCTCTTAGTCATCTTTTTGAATAATTTATGTCATTTTCTTTTGTTCTAATTTTCCATTTTCTGCGTAAGAATTGAATCTACCAAATTCTTTGTCATATCTCTTTATATAACAATTGTTTCCAAATACCATTGGATGTTTTACTGACGCCTTCTTCCCTTTCCGTAGTTCATAAGCGGTCTTATTATTGTTTGATCTAAGATTAATCTTATTGATCAATTAGACAACAACTTGCTCTACTTCTCCCTAAAAGGTGTGTGTCATATTTCCTTCATCCTTCATGGCCATGCGCAAATCCTAAATAGTTTTTTCTTTCATTCCACCACCCCATTCTACTAAGGGTTTTTGGAAACTGAATATTATCTTTTGATGTCATGGATTTCACAGTATTCTTCAAATTCCCTTGAAGTGAACTATCCTCTTTTATTTGACCATAGGCACTTGATCTTCATATATTTTTCATTTTCAACTTGAGCCTTGAATATCTTACATTTCCACAAGGCATCTGATTTTTCTTTTAGTAGAATGATCCATGTGGTTCTAGTGTATTCATCAATAACAAAAGTAAAATACTTCTCGCCTAATGGGATTTATGTCCTTGTTGGGTCACATATATCTATATGCATAAGTTCCAAAGGTTTGGATGTAGAATATGTTGTATTGAAGTGGGCCCCTATTTTTTTACCATGCTAATAGAATTTGCATATTGGGTTTTCTAGCTTTGAAAATCTTGGTAAACCTCTTACAACCTTTATCTTGCTAACCTTTACCAAGCCATCAAAATTTACATGACCTATTCTTCTATTTCATAGCCATTTCTTGTATGGCTTACTCAAGTAGCATACTACTTTGGAATCATTAAAGACATAAATATTGTCGAGAGTCCTAGTTTCTTTACCTACCAGCTTACCATTCTTAGACCTTGAAATTTCAAAGTCCTTTAAATAAAAATAACATCATAGTTGCTATCAAACATCTAGCTAACACTCAAAACGTTATGTTTAAGTTCATTCACATAAAGAACATTCTGAGTCCTGACCCTTAGTCTCCTTATCTAGGTTGACCATTCATTTCCCTTTTATTGCAGTTGGAGTGTTTTTTCCTAGCTTAACATTTCCTTTCCAATTTTCATTATCTTCCTAAAATAGGAACTTTATTTTTCCTCCTCTCACATGCTTGTAAAATGCACTATCAACATACTATTTATCTTCGTTATCATGAGCATATAGGAAAACAATACACTCCTTTATCTTTTCCATTCTTTATTTCCATCTCTTCACATTCCTATGAGGGCCAAGTTTCTTTTAATTTTGTTGTTTAGTAGGATTAAGTAATTTTCTCCTACACTCATTATCCTTGTGACCATAAGTACGAAAACTGTAACATTCAATCTCATTCATATGATAGAAGAATGAGTTTCTATGAGTAGCACGAAAAATTCTAGATATACGAAGTTGAAAGTGATTAGAATTATAACTTTCATTTCTTTAAATTTTAATCACTCTAAAATAAAATAAAATAAAAATATGGACAAAGTTATGACATGTATAAAAATTATCGTAAATAACTTTTGGCACCTGTAATAGTACATATATTGAGTTTAAGTTGATCCTTTGTTTCTTGAGAACCGAGAACTAGACTCTTCTTTCACGGTCTCTGAGATTCCATACATGATAGATTAGATTTGAAAGTTGATGGTATTTGTAAAATGATAATATTATCCAAAGCCTATGAACCTTTAGTGAATCTAGATTCATATGCATATTGGTCTTGGTTCTCAAGAGATATTTTCTCAAATATACAACTTCTTCCTTTAACTCGTGGCAATTTTTTTTTCTAATTCAGCTACATTATTCATGAGAATCTCCTCTTTCCTTCTAGATTCCTCAATTGAGTTTACAGAAAGATGATTTCTTCACTAAATGCATCTATGCTCATATTTCTTGTCTTCTTTGATAGTTCTAGCTTTAGAGCATCATTTTCATCTTCTAGTTTATCATCAATTTATGTTTGTCTTTTAACTCTTAAACTAGAATATCCTTAAGTTTGAAAACTTATTCTAACATTAGTTTCTAAAGGTTAAGATTATCATTATCAAAATTTAACATATCTTCTTAAACTCTTAGAAGTTTATCCTTTAGTTACTTATTAATTTTCCTTTCTTTCTTTAGGATGAATTAATTTTCTTCTCCTTCCAAGGACTCTTCGTTATTGGGTTTAGATGGCTCGTTGTCTTGTTTTTAATAGCATATTTCTTTCCTTTGAGTCTTCTTCCTCTCATATCTATGATCCTTGCTCTTCCTTTCTACTCCATCTACTTTTCTTACTTTTGAGCTATACATGGACATTTTGATGTAAGCATCCTGCTCCACCATAGTAAAAGCACTTAAATGGTAGCTTACGTTTATATTTGCCTAAGCCTCTCTTATGTTTTCTAAATGAATGAGCCATCTCATGATCTGAGTCACAATTGGAACAATATTGATGTCTTTCATGCTCTTTGGATTTATTTGAAGATGTGAATTCTCCCTCCTTGAAATATGATTCTCTCCTTCAATTATCATCTCATATATGATGATAGTTCCATGTAGTTGCTCCATTTTTCAATTCGTTAACTCCATCATCTCTTTTATGGTTGAGATCTTGGCATTAAATCTAATTAGGAGTGATCATGGCACCTTCACTCAATGACCCGTTGATATAGCATGTGTGTTCATGGCATACTAAACAATACCCTTAATTTGACTACATATTGGAAAATACCTCTAAAAATCACTTTATTTAACCCCTACTAATACAAACCCAATACGCCTTCCCAATTAAAAAAATGCTTACCCTAACTAGATATTGTAGATATCCATTTTTCATTAACGTTTTTTAGACCCCTTTATATATTTTCATTAAATTTGAGCTTCATTTTTATACACAAGATATAAAAAGCCTTTACCCCTTATTATATCCTCATACATTATGTCATTTTTTCCTAAATATATGTGGTATGGTGTTTCTCCCTTATTGAAACGCTTGTGGGAGTGATATTAACCATTTTTGAACAACTACACTTGTTTAATGTCATCATCAAGGCCTTTGAGTATATTAGCTACTTCATCTACTCTAAGGAAGTACTAGACTATGCTATCTTCTTCATTCATTATAAGACTTTCAAATTTCATTCTATAGGTTCAAAGTTTACCTTTCTCTAGATTTTCATCTCCTTCATATTTTTTCTTTAGCTTGCCCAAGCTTCTTTGGCTGATTTATAGTGCATCACCTTTAATAATTTATATTGGTTAAGGCTAGCCACAATTTTGTTCATGGCCTTTGCATTATTGTTGTAGGTTATTCTTTCATCCAGATCTATAGGTGTTTTTTCTGGTACTATGTACCCAAATTTAATGTTGACCCATACATCCATATTGAGTGACATGGTGTAATTTTCCATTATGACTCTCCATAATACATAATTAACTTCATCAATAGCTAGTATTTGTTGGGTGCAATATTTAAGGATATTTCAGGCATCCTTTTCCCTATTTTGGGCCATTTTCCTTCATTTGAACATACAATCTCCCTAGTACAATTTCACTCCCTCTCATAAAGAAGCAATATATTCTTTGACGTATTATTATGTTATTTTCTACTAATTATTGAATGAAACAATGCTTTCTTTGGGATGACTAACTAGGGTATCTTTGGAAGGGTTCTTCGGAATGTTTTTCTTTTAGGTGTTGCCATAGCTACTGATAGCCATGGATAAATGGTTGTTGCTATTCGTTGTTGTTACATGGTTTGAGTTGTTGTTACACCTTAGATTTCCATTTGTTTTGTTATTACACCACAAAGTTGTCGTTACACCATGAATCTTCATGACTGTAACTGCTATTTTCAAAGACAGTTTTCAAGGGCCGCATAAAGTAATTCCAAGCAGACAATTAAGAATATATGACTAGTTACAATTGTGTCTAAACAAGAGTGGTGTAACCACAACAAATATTTATTAAAACAGCTTGTAACAATTTATATATTTTTATTATTTATGTTAGCTTAAACAGCATGAGAAACAAAAATTCTCACGACTTATTCATTTTCCTAAATTTGGGGATCTATAAAGACTTTATAAAAAGAGATTAGTCTCATGTGAGGGGGAGGAAGGAACAAAGACAACACCGACATTTTGATCTTGTACTCTTCAGCTATTTTTAATTTAATCATATCTCGTGATGTTACCACAATTTGTATGTTTAATTCTTAACTAAGTTTTCGTTTTCTTCTTGCAACCTGCTAGGGAGGAAGGGCCCTACTCTTTAGCAAGGATCACAGTGTTGATAGGATATTTTTTTTCTTTCATGTGTTAGGTATGGATTTATTATTATCATTGTATATGTTTATTATGGGATAGATACACTTCTTCTTCTAGATATGTCTTGTTACACAGGTTAATCAATTCCATGTTATTTAATTCTTGTTATATATTTAGTTGATAGTTAATGGTGCACATATCTTTATTCTAAAGTTTTTATGAAGTGTGGATTCTTTCCTTGCCGAGTGTGTTTAATTTCTACAATGTGCCTTTTAATTCCTACAAGTTTGTATTTCCATTCTGCAACAATATTTTAATTTTTGCAAACATGTTCATTGACATCTTTTATGTTTTAGCTTCCTGTTACATGTATCAACACAGATAGTGCAGAAACCTTTGAAATAAAAATACTTAGCCTGGTTGATAATTAATGATTGTGGTTTAGTTTTTTTAAGAAGTGATAAAAATGACCAAACATTTTGGCGTCATTGTTGGGGAACGTTGTCAATGATACAATCAGCCAATGCTTTCTTTTGAATTTCCTTTTGATAGAGTGTATCTAATTTTATAAGCGTTGGGCGGTAAGACGAGAGGTAAAAAGTTATCCATCACTCTAATATACCTAAGCGGGCTCACCACTATAGTAATTACAACACTTAGGGTGTGTATACTTTTTAATATTCTTTTGATAGGGTGTCTATTAATTTTACAGGTGTTTGGTGGTAAGATGAGAGGTAAGAACCTACACATCAAAGTAATATGCCTGAGTGGGATCAGCACTGTAATAATTAGGACACTTAAGGTGTGCCAATAATTACACATAGGGTCCATGTGTAGAATGTATGAGTGAAGGAGAAGCAAACCTTAGGGATTCTAACAAATCTACATGTAAAACGGGTCACAAAAAGAACAAGAAAAATATCAACCAAGGGAGAAAATCGTTCATACAAGAATTGATCTCAAAAGTGGAAAGTGAGTTGTTGACGCCACATAGAGACGTGAAAAAAATAGGCCCACAGAAAGTTGTTGCTTCTACATGAAAAACAAGAGTATCTGGTTCCTCTATTTTAGGAGCCGATTTTCCTCAAACTAGTGTACAAACTCCCACATCTGTAAACTTGACTTAGGAATAACAAGGAGAAACTAGTGGTCGAGATTTTGGATTAGAATGAAAACAGGAAACCAGTGGGAAATATCAAGAACCAAAATCATAAGAACATTCTTTTACTTTCCAATACCCAAACTCGAGCAATGCATCAAAATGGCCAACCCCAGAAAAATCTGAGCAACTATCACAAGAATCCTCATCTACAAAACATTCATCCGAACAATATTTAGATGGATACTCACCATAAAAAGAATCAGGAGAATTTCCAATGGGAGACGAAAACAATAACAACAATGATAGGATAGATTCCCCTATTACTACTTTTGAATTTCCAATGATTTACTGTAGAATATCCTGCTACTTTCTTTTTTTTGATGTTTTGTGCAGGAGTTATGACTAAACTTCAGATGCTCAAAAGCTATAACTATTTCCTACCACTCTAAAAGTGGCAACATTAAGATGGTTTATGGGACTAGGTTCTGCCACTATCCGAACAAGGGGAGATATGAAGACTATGTTTCTAGAAAAATATTAGGACTAT
Organism: Pinus taeda; assembly: GCA_000404065.3. Taxonomy (NCBI): domain Eukaryota; kingdom Viridiplantae; phylum Streptophyta; class Pinopsida; order Pinales; family Pinaceae; genus Pinus; species Pinus taeda. The sequence goes on from APFE031488531.1 coordinate 60,131, forward strand.
TGTCGAACCAGATATTTAAGAGAGGAGATATAAATAATGACACAAAAGGAAAAAGAGAACTTGGAAGATTGTGTAGAATGGTTCCATTACAATCTACAAAGGTCCAAACATAGTGATCTGGATCCATTTTGAAAATAATATTCATCCGAGGAATGAGAGATGATTGCGTTGACATGTTGAACCTGTTAAGAAAAGGATATATATCTTAGGAGCCATATGATGAGATAATAAAAATTTGCTTTAGGTGTTTGTGAGGATAGTCATGAGGGAGAAGTATGGAATGGGATGCCTTTGTTAAAATACAAAAATCGTAAATGGAGGTGTGACTAGATCTAATATTGGAAAGTTGTTTGAAAATATCAAGACCGATCTTCTCAGTACCTTATCTGCCCAATTGATGACAACGCAGGTGAAAAAGGCACAGGATGAAGCTGATAATTCCTTGGTCGTGTTCTGTTGAAATGTAAAGAGAAACATTCCCTGAAAGAATACAAATCAACAAGGTTAACTTGTGCAATCTTTGTGACCTGGAGCATTCTATGGGCTATTGTCTAGAACACCCAAGACTGAAGGCAAAACTCAAGGAATTAGACGAGGAGTATCTATCTTCTTACTTTATTGGGTCTAGGAAGAATTAGCATCCACGACCACTAGGTATGTCTCAAGACTTTTCTTTCAATCCATGGAATAATGTATATAAATCTCAACAATTTCCATGGCAGTATCCTGCTACTCCTCCAACTAAATTTCCTTCACCATGGAACGGGTGGTCTTCTTCTCCACCTTTTCAGTATCCTCCATCTCATTCATACTCTTAGCCTCAGAATTGGAGGGGAAACTATTAAGGACCAGTCCCTCCTTCATTACTAGTGCAACAACAATTGCAAATTGTGTTGGAAATAATACTGAGAGGGGGGTTGAATCAGTATTATCAGGTTAATTATTTTTCAATTCATACATAGATTTGTATACGCTACTTAGGTTAGTGAAACTAGCGTATATACGCAACTTCAGTTAAGGAAACTAGCTATAACTTACAGACTTATAATTTAATTATTCTTCAGATGTTGATCTTTAATCTGTGTGTCAGAACCATATAAACATTAACCAGGAATACAAAAATAATGCACACAGTCACACACAAGAACACAAGATATAAGGTGGAAACCCAATGTGGTTGAAAACCACCTACTGCAATTTCTCTCTATCTTCTTTCAATTAGAAACTTCTTTTTACAATGATTCTATACTGGTGCAGTCTTATACCAGTACGTAGGCTGCAACCTGCAGAAGGCTACAACCTTCTCTCATTCTCCAGCTTTTCTTGGAAGGGAGCTACAACCCCCTTAGCTCTTGTATTAGCTGAGGTACTAGTACGTAGGTGCTGACCTACAAAAGGCTACAACATTCTCTTTTCTTCCAGGGACAATGTTTCATAAATTTTCAGACTGGATCCATGAATAACATTAATTAAGCATCAAGTATATCTGCATCAACCAATCTTCTTTGTACAACCAAATACTGAATCAAACAATCACTTCTCTGAATTTTGTAACCAGATAATAACAGTGACCAGACACCAATCTTGAACCCTGAATACTACAACAATAAACCAAAGTAGCTAAAACATATTTTATGTGACGTATGCTACTTCAAAATGAGGAACCTCCGTGCACACGCTTTTGTATGACGCCTCTTTTAATTACTGAAACAGTGTGTATATGCACCTTCACTACACCGAACCTACGTACAGATCTATGAAAGACAGTTTTCCCTTTTCAAGTATTCAAACATTAATTACACCCAGATTATCAGATTCATATATCAATTCATGCGTCAATTATAATAGGTCAAAATCACACAAAAATACTACAATTCAAGAGTTGATATTTGACCCTTCAATAGTACTTATCCATCTTGCAATGCTCAGGTCCCTCCTTGATTCAGATCCAGCTATGAACCATAAGCTAATCACCAGTATTCCAAATCTTGCTCCTCTTGAGATATTCAATACTTGAGTCGATACTCTTGCCAAATTATTTCCTTTCCCTTTTATAGCCTTAGGCCTTACTCAAACCATGGTCCAAAACCATTATAGAACCAATACTAGGGACCCAATTGTTACACTAAAATTTGTCACCATGACTATCTGCAGTTAATATGGCTCCATCAACAGTCATATTATCCTCCTTGTCAAGCCGTATACCTCTGCTCTCCATGTCAAACATCAAAAAAGAAAGAAAGTCAATAAAAATCATGTTTATCTCTGGGTACGCAGGTTCTCTCTACCTTGCCTGCGTGTACGCATCCCAAGCTCATTCTACCTGTGTACTTGTACGCTCCGTAAGTCAAGGGATGGGTGCGTACTCCTGTAAAGGTCAAAAGGCGAGAGTTTCATCTTAAAAAAGTTACTTGTGGTCACTTCTAGAGCATTCTAGAAGATTGTTTGACGTGTATTGAGCGCCTCCAGATGGTTCATGCATCCATATGATAGAGGAACTTATCCCATCAAGAGAGGAGCTACCCCATCCAAAAGAGGGAGTATCCCATTGATGTTGGACCTGAATAACTTCCTCTAGAACACTATAAATTCATGCCTTGGGCTAGAGGAGGGGAGGTTGAAAGCTGAACATTCCAAAGGGTAGATAATGTTGGAAATAGGACTTCCTTATAAAGCTTGTAACGAGAGATTCCCATCCTTTCTTGTTTCATTTGGAAGTGGGTGAGCTTGTCAAAGTAGAGGAAAACTCTTGCTGGACCCTGGGAGGAACTTGCACAACACCAAGGCTCAGGTTGTAATGGTTTATTTTGTTTCCTATTAATACAAATAAGTCCATTCTTCTGAATGATTTGTTGTTAATGAATTGTTTCATATACTCCTTGGTCTATATGTTGAATATGTTTTGTTTTATGAGATATTCAGGTGTTATGTAATCGTTTGATTGTTAGTGTATGCAGGTTTCGAAGTGAAGGAGGAGCTCACCTGGATCGACGAGGCTAGACTACTACAACAGCGTTGGACTTCAGGTAGGATCGAAAACACTTGGTTTCTCGTATGATAATGCATGTTTAGAGAAGGATTTCTCTTAATTGTCTTGTTTGTCACTAGAAAGTCTTAGGCTTCTAGGGAGGTTAGTTTTGTCCGCAAAAATAACTCTTTCCGCATGACAGTCCCTGAGGTTCATCTCCTCCATGCAACTAATGAAATTTAGGTGAAAGGGATGTCAATTGTTCTCACTGGTAACTCTAAACGAAAAGAGTAACTCTGAAGATTTTTATAAACACCCTTTCCTTGTCGAATTTAAGGATGTATTTCCCGAAGAACTATCCGGACTACCCCCAAAAAGGGAAATGATTTCACCATCAACCTTAAACCCGGCATGGAGCCTATTGCAAAGGCACCCTACCGGATGTCCGCTCTAGAGATAAAGGAATTGCAGATCCAATTAAAGGAATTATTGGACTTGGGGTTCATACGACCTAGCATATCTCCATGGGGAGCCTCAGTGATTTTTGTTAAGAAAAAGGATAGGTCTTGGCGACTGTGCATTGATTACCTCCAGTTGAATAAGGTAATGATAAAGAATCAATACCCTTTGCAGAGGATAGATGACTTATTTGATCAAATGAGAGGGGCCATGGTGTTTTCAAAAATAGATCTGAGGTCGGGATATCATCAGTTGAGAATCAAAGAAGAAGATATTTCAAAGACAACATTTAAAACAAGATTTGGGCATTATGAGTTTGTGGTTTTACCCTTTGGACTGACAAATGCCCCGGGTGTTTTCATGAGTTTGATGAATGGAATATTTTGGGATTAGTTAGACAAGTTTGTAGAAGTCTTTATCAATGACATTTTGATCTACTCAAAGACCCCAGAAGAGCATGATGAACACTTGAGGATAGTCCTACAATGTCTTGGAGAAAACCAATTGTACGGGAAGTTGTCAAAGTGTTCCTTTTACCAAACCAAGATTCATTATCTTGGACACATTATCTCTGGGGAGGGTATCGCAGTAGACCCAGTAATAATCAAAGCCATCATGGAATGGCCAACACCAACCAATGTTCATGAAATATGAAGTTTCATGGGCATGGTAGGGTACTATCAAAGATTTCTCGAAGAGTTTTCGAAAATAGCAATCCCCATTACCAAGCTCCAAATAAAGAACAAGAAATTCATTTGGACTGAAAAATGTGAAGAGGCATTCCAACGGTTAAAGGTGTTATTAACGATAGCACCAATTTTGAAGGTGCTGGATATGGAGCAAGAATTTTTGGTTTGCACTGATGCCTCCAAAGAAGGACTGGGTATTGTGTTGATGCAAGAGGGAAGAGTAATCGCCTATGCATCAAGGAAACTCAGAACCCACGACAAAAACTACACAACCCATGATCTAGAAATGGCAGCAATTGTTTACATCAAAGGAATGGTAAATAGGGTGGATGATGCCTTAAGTAGGAGGTCGCGGCTATTTTTAGTGATTCCCTTGAAGACAAATTTGAGGGAGAAACAGCTCGAATTAGAAATTAAAGACACCTGGTATCAGGAGGTTAACAAAAGTTTGAGGGAGGAGGAAATGAGGGTCCCAAGATATGAAGAATACCCTTTTGATAATGATGGGCTACTATGATTTCGGGGAAGGATATATGTGCCACCGAATGAAGATATACGCCAACTAATCTTAAATGAGGCACATCGCGATGTATACATGGCACACCCTGGTGTCAAGAAGATGAGTGCGGTTCTAAAACCACTCTTCTTTTGGAAAGGAATGAAGAAGGACATTGTGAACTTGGTAGCAATATGCTTAGAGTGTGTTGTGCCTTGCAAAACAACCCCCCATTTCATCTTTATTATTATTCACAAGACCATTAAAATATGAAATGGGTCCCTTTCAAAATAAAATTGATGTCAATAATCCTTACTTTATAGAAATCCGATAAAGCCAAGAAAAGCAATATCTCTTTAAAACATTGGAAATAAAGCAAATATGTATGCGTCAAGCAAACAAAAGGCTTCCCCCGACCCGATAAAGCTATTGGTGATATCGGCCATCGGCATTCCCTTGTGCATCACTATCACGCCCATCGGCCAAAGCCCCGACCCGATAAGGCTATCGGCGATATCGGCCATCGGCATTCCTTTCGCATATCAAGTATTGCTCATAAGCCTTTCCCGACCCGATATCGGCAATCGGCGATCGGCGCGTTCTCTTGCCAAAACCTTAATGCGCATAAGCCTTTCCCCCGATCCGATGTCAGCGATCGGCGATCGGCATGGTTTGAAACATTGTTAAAAATATCCTCAAACCCTTCCCCGATCCGATTTCAGCGATCGACGATCGGCGTCGTCTGAAATATTGTTAAAACTATCCTCGCGCCCCTCCCCGATCCGATAAGATAAGGCACAGTTCTCCAAGAAAAGCCGTTAGAATGATTGGAAAGCTCGAGTTAATAACAATTAAGGCATAATCATTCCCGCTCGGCTGCCGGTACGCTCATTGCATGATTTAAAAGATCTTTAGGTGAATATTGCACTAATGAGCATTTATAAGGTGGCAGGTCCTATACGGCCCCTTAATGAATCCATCCTTTCAAATCTGCCTATAGATCATATCCGCGCTGTTTTAATAAAGGCAAAGTATATCGACGTTTCTTCTTATTTTTACTCTCAGTTGCGAGTTTTATTATTATCTCAGTATTACGCCAAAAACCACCCTTCTGTGCAGATTACAGATTTGTCAAAGCAATTCAGGCATTATGGGAAAGAAGCAGAAGAAGGTTGCAGGCGAATTACCGTCCACGCCACAACTAATAGTAAACAGTAAGAAGGGATTGATATCAGATACAACGTGCGTGGGACTCGCCAGAACTACCTGGCAAGGAACTTATGATTTGCTGGAAGCCGAGAAGCCTACGCAGGTGGTAGAGGAAGCTACGGCAGATTCCACAAGGAAATCAGAATGCACTCTCAAGGACTTGGCCGACTCTTTCCTACATAGGATAGCGGCAAGAGAGCAAATGCTTCCATACACCGATGTTATCAAATGGGCAATTGAAGAAATTCCTATCAAAGACAGAACCTTCGTTGCAAAAGATGGAAGGATTTTTGGGTCCTTCAAGCCATAGGATTTGAGGCAAATGTATCATTTGCCTATGCCAGAGAAGGTGTACAATAAGGCATTTCTGGAGAAGTTTGCGAGTGAGAATGAAACTGAGTCTGAGCCTATCAAGGATTGGAGGCAGAATCCAGCTAAACACAAGCATGAAGCCTCCAGTAAGTACTCGGTCGACTCCTTGTGTTCACCCTATTGCTATGCCGCTATCATGATGTGTAGATTATGGGGTCTCCATGATTCCGCCAATTTTACTATCGAAATGGTTCCCCTCATGGAGGCGGCAATCAACAGTTGGATTATGGATTGGGCCACCATCCTTTCGGATAAGCTCGCCCTTGCCATCCAATAATATAGGAATAAGACCAGAGTTAGCGAAAGGATAATCCCCCCGTTCTATTACAGTGCTTATATTTTGGATACCCTGTGTTTTAATTCCGAATTTCCCATTCTCGGTTGGAGGTGGACCGCACAGGACCCCTCCCCCATCCATATTTACCATCGTAAGATGTGGAAGTCGTCTCATAAATCTTACTTGTATCATATCTGTAATGGTTTCATGATTCCTATTTATTATGCCATTTTTAATAAGCCCATTCCAAGGATTTCTTACTTAGCCTCTTTTGACCTACCATCAGTAGGTAGCTGGTTTGGTGAAGAACATTTTACGTATGTTAGAGTTTTTGGTAGTGAAGCCAATCCCCATGTCCTTCCCTTATATGTTCCTGATAAATTGTTAGCCCGGGAAATTGCCTACCAGCTCTCAGCTAAGAGTACCACACAGACTCTTAGGAACAAGCAAAAAAGGGGCTGGCCAACTTTTCCTCTCAGATGTGGGGTTTTTACCCTGCATGATTTAAAACATGCAGAAAAGGAAGCCATGAAAATTCAAGCCCTACATCTTCCTATACTCCCAAACAGAGCATATGACCCCAGGAAATATGCATACGCCGCTCTTGAACATGCCAAGTTATCAACATTTGAGCACAAAGAGGATATTTTTGATGATATATTTACCTCAGCAGAATCAATTGGTCAGGCCAGAGAAATTGCTAGAACAAGGTATAAAGATGAAGGGTTATCTGAATTCAATAGGCTCAGGCAGCAGAGGTTGCAAACTCTGCCCCTGGATTTAATAATGCCGACCCAAGCGTCATCTTCAAGTGAGCCTGATAAGCAACGTCAGAAAGAACCCCCTGCTACAATGAAAACCAAAACTAATGAGCAGGAGGAACAATTGAAGAAAAACCAAGAGGATAAACTGAGACAAGAGCAGGCAGAGCGTTCAGCTAAAGAAAAAGAAGAACTCTTAAAACGAGAGCAAGCAGAACGCTTAAGGAAGGAAGAGGAAGACAGACTAAGAAGAGAGCAGGCAGAGATCCAGCAGAAAGAACAGGAACGGCAAGAGAAGGAGAAACAAGAACAACTGCTCAAGGAGTTGCAATCCAAGAAAAATACCCCCGATACTAATAAGGGTACTGACACAGACCCCGAGCTGCAAAAGGAATGGCAGCATTTTAGTACCATTATCGGCGGAACTAAGGATTCACAAAATACAGAGACTCCTAGAAGCAGCGGCATACAGAATGAAGGCTCATCCCAGGTTTTGAGCACAACCACCGGCCCACCTAAAGTTATGAATGTAGAGATAATTCCGAAAGGTCCTAGTGACCAAATCACCCTCCTGGTAGAAGACATTCCTCCACTGAACGTCTTCTATAGCCCTAAGCATAAAGCAGTAGTAAAGAGATCAAGGAAAAGGCAGAGGCTTGATCAACCTCCCCTCTTTCCTGAGCAATCATTAACGGGCAATATAGTCTGGAGAGAGAAATTTGATCCCTCTGATGACCTGACCAAGTTGTCACAATACGCGGGAGCTTATTCGGCTGCCACTATTGACAAGGCCTCAGAAGTATCAGTTCTCTTAAAGACAAAGGACCAGGAGATTTTGAATCTTCAAACAGAATTAGCAGATATCAGACAAAGGATAATGCAAGCTGAGCATCAATCAACAGAACACCAGCAAGAAACAGTGCGCATAGGTGAGCAGCTATCGGAACAACAGAAAATCAATGGCCAATTGATGCAACAATGGTAGGAGGAGAAACAGTCAATCACCCAAGCAGCCATCCAAAAACAGAGCGAGTTGACAGAGGCATTGGAGCAGCTAAAGGCAGCAAATGAGCAATCTTTAAAAGCTAAAGATGAATATATTGCTCAAATTACAACACAGTTGGAAGCCACCAAGGTAGATATGCAAATACAAGAATTCAAACAAGAGGCAATGATAATCAACAAAGCGCTTGTATCCCAAGTTAAACTCTTGGCGCAATCCCTTTCTCAGGCGGAACCACTCTGTGAATTGGCTACGACTGTAAGTGACCAGGTAGAAAAGATTAGAGCAGAGTATAATCAAGCCGAAGAAGATATCTCAAACTATCTTGAATGGCAAGATTCAAAGTCAGGTAAGCAAGCCAATTTACCTCAGATATTGGAAGTCCATAAAAATATATTGTTTACAGAATGGCAGACACAAATATTAAAGGCAGAAAGAGCAGCATCAAGATGTACATTAACCGCTAGTAATTTGGCCGATCTAGTAAATGATACTCTATATTTGGCCAATATTGCTTCCCAATGCACGCCTGGCAAAATTACTACCGCATATACATTGGAACAAACATGCTACCCTGATTTAGAGAACAGAACAAGGTTAATTAACGCGGTTAACTCTTTAGACATAGATGCATATTGGTGGTTTCTAATTAAGCCGCATGAACAAAGATCTGCTCTCAAATGCCTAACCGATGCCGTGCAATACATGATCCTCGAGATCCAGGACTCCACCTATGCTGCCCAGCTCAGTTCCAGGCTCAACAAACCTCCTGAAGTTGAGCCAATGTTCGCTATCAATCAACTTAGGTACAAGGGAAAGCAGCCGACAGAGTGATTCATCGTCCAGCTCCTCCGATCGCCAACAAAAAAGGAACAAGAATTAATTGACATCAGCTTAGTTAGATTTTCTGTTTTGATAGATATTTTAGATTAGCATAGTATTTATAGACCCTTTCATGCATTTAGAAAGGGTCATAAAATTTTGTATAAGACTTAACAGACTGAAGTTTGCACTACTGTGCTTCAGCCTCTATTCTTTTATGAAGCTCGACCACCTGCTTTTACTTTAACGGAGAAGTTTCTTGATTCAATTGTGCACTATTGTCGTTGATGCAAAGATTGTTATGTGTTGAAGTAGAAGTCATACATAGAGATTCATATCGGGAGTGGCTTACAAATCAAATGGTATTTTTATCCTTTGTTTGAATTCATTCTGTGTATTTGATTTCGCTGTGTAATTATTTTCTACTATCATTAGTTGTATGCATGCGTAACAACAGGAAATCTTGCTCATACCACTATTGGATGTTCAGATGATATGCCTTATTTTTCAATCATGTATACATTAATGGTATGAACCTTTAAAGTTTAGTAGTATTGCTTTAATCACTGTATTTAACTATTTAGGTACAGTAATCTTGAATGATTTAATATCTGTGTTTTGAGAATGCAATTATCTATATAATTGTATTTTTGGGATATAGAACATCAAAAGCTACGCTTTAGAAGTTCAATTAGATTCTCGGGATAGTTTTATTTACTTACATTTCTGTCAAATAGTTTTAGTCATTCACCTATCGCTACTGTTAGCTACAAAGTATTCATTCATCCCATATATCTATTGCTAGGAAACTGGTCCCATTATCCCCAGTCGGAGCCACTACACCAAACGGAAAAGGAGTTGCACTAAGGTCCGGACCGGGTGGTTTCCCCCAATATCGATGCAACGATTTTCGAGGCATCAACGTTGTTTTGTCCGGTAGCGGGGTACGGAGGGTGACGTGGTTACTGACATGGCTTGCTGATATGGCGGTGACATGGCGGACACGGCGGCGGGGGTGGCATAGTGGATGATGACGTGCTGGCTGACGGGATGGTGACATCGGGCGGAAGGACGGAGGGCGGTATCTGGTTTCCATCGGACCGCCTTTGGTACGGGGGTGGTTTGTGTCAGTGCTGGCCCGATGCAATAGGAATGCACCGGGTGTCCCTGTGTACGATAGGAAAACCACCGACCGTCGGGTGCTAACGATCTGACGTCGGGGCGCTTCCGATATCAACGAGGACCGTTGGATCTGGGGAAGGCGATCCGACGATGGACAGGAAGGTAAGTTGTTGTGGTTTTAACAAAACAGCGCGCGCAATAAATTTTAATTTTTGTAAGGTTTGGCGGGTTTGAAACTTTGGCTTATATGGAAAATGCGGAGCGGACCTGATATTTTAATTAACCAAAGGTTAATTAAATGAGTTTATTGCGCAGGTGAGGAGGGTATAGTTATTTGTTTGACCAAAGGTCTAACAAATCCCAGTAGGACATGTGGTGGGCTATCATTGGCCCCAGATGGACCAATGGTTCCCAAGGACTATTTGAACCGTAGCCATATTAGGCGGGGATGGGATATATATAGTATTTTGGGGTTTTTTGCTTTTAATACATAATAGGGGTAGGGAAACATTAATATAGGAGTTATATGCTAAGGTTAGGATGTTAATATGATAAGTGATAGGGAAATGCTAAGTTTATAGGGTAAAACTTAGATTGTTTAGGATATGAAGGGGAAATGAGATTATTATTTTTACACAAGAAATGTGGCTTGTGTTTACCAAGCAAAGACAATGTTTTTCTTAGTATCTTTCAAAATGAAATGGATTAGGACTATTGAGCAGATCTCAATATCCTTAGGGGATGTTAGTGAAATTTGTGGGGGAAATGAAAGGGGAAGTCAGTCATGCTCCGCTGAACTTGTAGCCACTTTGCCATGATGCTGGTGATACTGTTTAAATTGAACATCACTCTGCTTTCTGCAACCTCATAATTATCTGCCTACCCAACCTAAAATAACTAACATTTTTTCTTCCTTTGATTAGGTGCATTTGAGCTAGCAAACCCTACTTTTCCTCTTTTCTTTTGGCTGCCTCCTATCTAAATCTATCCTTATTTCAACCAAGGGCTCAGATTGAGCAGTTGGGCCCTTTAATTCTCTATCTAATCTAGTGATCTGCCAAGCTTGAACTGTTTGAGCAAATCTTATTCTCTATTCTAAAACAAGAAATTTAAACATGAGCTAGCCAGGGTTAAACTGTCTGGCTATTCATCAACTGTGAGAAAGTCAGTAATTGCACCTCTCTGATTGCATGTTTTAACAAGCCACTTTCCTGGTCTTTCTTTGGGATTCCTTTCTCTTCTCTTTATCTGAACCTTGATTATTGATAATATGGAACCTTTGCAGCATGGAAAGGATGATCATATTTGGTATTTCCACAGTCAATCATGAGAAATGACACCTATTGGTATAGGAACCTAACAATGGCTCCACTTGGGGATGGCTTTTTCAAGAGAAAAGCCAAGAAAAGTAGGTCAGATGGCCTCATTCTCATTTCTTGTTGTGTTTTTAAAACTTCCCTTTGTTGCAAGCTAACCAACTGAACCTTTGTGGCATAAGTGCTTTTCACATAAGCTTATCTGAATCTAATTGCAGCTCTGTCTTTGGTGGTTGATCAGAATTGTTTGCCATAAATAATCAAGAGAGAACTTGGAAAAAGTAAAAGTAAAGACCAAGGGTGGTATATCTATTTGCTTCTTTCTCAAAATTTGTTGCATGATATTTCCTATCCTATTGCTGAAATGAACTGCTAAAGTAAACACTTTTTGTGTACAGACTACCCTTTTGTTCTGTTTAACAAGGAGGGTCAAAATAATGCTTGAGCATTCGACCATTGACTGGGCCTTCCTGAGCTTCTGTGTTACTCAAACTCTTCAAAAAATAGGTGTTGTTTCCTTGTACAGCCTGTATGAGAAAAGGACCTTTCCACAGGAATCAAATTTTCCATGTTTCCCTTTGTCTTCCCTTCTAGAGTCCCACTTTAGCACTTTGTCTCCTATAAAGAAATCCTGAGCTTTTGTTCTTTTGTCAAAAATTTTCTTGAGTTTGTCTTGCAGAACTTGAGTTCTCTGATATACTTCCTCTCTAGTTTGTTGCAAGTGAATAGTTTGATTGATTCTCCTTTGGATTTCATTGGGTTCTGCTTGTAACTCTTACAACAATTTGATCACGGGGATTGCCAAGGATGAGGGGAACACAACCTCCATGCCATAAACCAATTCATATGGGTTGGTTGCAATAGATCTTTTTGTGGTCAATCTGTCTGCCCACAGTGCATTTACTAACTTTTTATGCCAGTTCTTTTTGTTCTCTTCCAAGACTTTTTTGATGATGTTGATCAGGATTTTATTAGATGATTCTGCTAGGCCATTTCCTTAGGGGTAATAAGCTATGGAATGACCTAGGGTAATGTAGTATTTGTGGAAAAAAATGATCATTCTTTTGGACTTAAAAGTAGCAGCATTGTCTGTAATAATCTTTTCTGGACAGCCAAATCTAGACATGATATTGGTTTCTAAGAATTGCATGATGATTGAGTCATTGGCTTGCCTACAATGGATAGCTTCTATCCATTTGGTAAAGTAATCTGTGGCAGTTAAGATCCACTTGTGTTGTCCAGAAGAGGAAGGATGAATTTCTCCAATGAAATCTAAACCCAATTGTTGAAAAGGCCTTTTAGTTGAAATAGGTTTGAGGGTAAGGGTAACAACTTTCTTTTGCCTTCAAAGATCTGGCATTTATGGCAAGAAACTACAAATTTTCTCACATCAGCAAATAGGGAGGGCCAATAAAAACCAGATCTTAGAATTTTATCAGCTGTAGATTTCCAATATAAGTGTCCTCCACAATCCCCTGCATGAAATTCCTTGAGTATTTTGTCAGTTTCATCCTGAACTAGGCAATTAAGCAAAATACCTTCATGATTTTTCCAAAACAAAACATTGTCTATAATACAAAACTTTGAAGCTTTCATTTTCAAGAATCTCTTTTTAGTCTTGGATAACCCTGGAGGAGCTTGCAGGTTTAACAATACAAAACATATATCAGTGTACCAAGGAGATTGTAAAAAGGCTTGATTGATCTGTGGAGTCCCCATCTCCTGTTCGTTATCCAATTCATTGATGTCAAGGGCTTGAAAGTTGGTTTTAGTCATTAATTTGGCTAACCCTTGTCCCTTTATGAGTTTTGTTGGTTTGATCTCAATGTCATACTCTAAAATGTTGGCTATCCATTTGCCTCTTTTACCTTCAATTCCCTCCTGAGTAAGAATATCTTTAACCACTGCACTGGGAACATAGGCAATTATATGAGAGTACAAGATATAAACTCTGAAATCTTTTATGGCCTTCAAAAGAGCATAGGTTTGCTTCTCCATGATTTGGTATTTGAGTGGAGCATCTCTAAGTGTCTTGCTGAAGAAAGCAATGGGCTTTTCACATCCTAGGTCATCTTTTTGTAATAGGAAAGCAGCAATAGTATGCTCAGATGCAAAGGAAAAGATTATAAAATCTCTATCAAACTTGGGACTTATAAGAACAGGTGTTCTTGTCAAAGCCATTTCGATTTACTCAAAGGCTTGGTGTGCTTCTAATGTCCATTTGACTTTAGAATCTTTCTTCAGCATATTATTCAACAATCTAATCATCTCGGCCAGATTGGGAATGAATCTTCTTAGGAAATTGATTTTCCCTAGAAAGGCTTGTAATTCCTTGATGTTTCTTGGGTGAGGGACTTGAAGAATAGCTTGTATTCTTTCCGGATCAATTCTTATGCCATCTTTAGAAATTATGTGACCTAGGAGTTTGCCTTCTTCCAGACCAAATAATGATTTCTTTGGGTTCAATGATATGCCATATTTTCTGCAAATTAGGAACACTTGCCTCAAATGATCTAAATGTTCTTGGTCTGATTTTGAAAAAGCAGTGAGATCATCAAGGTATATGACTAAAAAGTCATGGATCTCTTTAGCAAAGGCTATGTCCATTGCTCTCTGAAATGTGGTCCTTGCGTTTTTTAGTCCAAAAGGCATCTTCACATAATTAAAGGTTCCCCAGGGTGTTGTAAAGGCAGTTTTATCTTGGTCATCTGGGTGAACTAAAATCTGATTAAATCCTGAGAATCCATCTAGCAATGAGATCCTTGAAGCACCCACTACCCTTTGTAAAATGTGATCCATCTTGGGTAAGGGGTAGTGGTCTTTGAGAGAGACTTTATTCAGATTTCTCAGATCAACACAAAGCCTTATCTCTCCAATTTTCTTTCTAGTGGGCACTAGATTTGAAATCCATTCAGAAAACCTAATCGGTGCAATTATTCTAGCTTGATACATTCTTATGACTTCCTTTTCAATAAGGGGAAGGAGGACTGGATTAATTCTTCTCAGCTTTTGTTTAAAAGTTTTTTGGTTTTCCTTCAAGGGTATTGTATCTTGGATAACAGAGGTGTCATATGATTTTATATCCTCATAGCTCCATGCAAAGACATCTTGGAACTCAGTAAACAACTTAATGTATTTGACCGTTTGGTCAAGAGGCAATGTCTTGGAGAGTTTTATCATTTTGGGATTTTCTGTGGTTCCAATGTTGCAATCTTCAATCTCTACATTTAATGGTTGCATTTTTGGTTTTCTTGGGATGTCATTTGAATCAAATATATCTTCTAAAGGGGTCAGGCTTATGGGCAGGACATTATCCTTCAGCTCAATTACTTCGGATTCTTCCTCAGTCATTTCATAAAAATTCATTTGTTTGAGTTCTTGCAGATTTTTGTGATTAAAAGTTGTTGGATGCAAAATCAAATTTGCTGCTTCAGCTAATATATTTGGCTCAATTTTGTCAATTTGTTGTTGATCGTCAATAGTGCTTGTGTCTACGTTTGTGCTTGAGAATTCCTCTTTTAGAGTGAGGAAGTAATTGATTTGGGTATGATTCTCAAACACTTGCCAATTTTTCACATTATCTGGGATAGCAGGTCTGTGTTTGATCTCAGCAGTGAAGTGATGATTGGGCTCAAATGGTAGTTTGCAAGTGCTGGCAAAGGTTGCCAAACTATGTGCATGTAGGTTGTGTTTTCTTGGAATTTTGGTGAGCTGTGACTCCAAGAAGGTGTTTAGTATTTCCATGGCTGCACCTCTATAAGCCCTTAGCCTAGGATCATTTGTAACAAAGTTTCCCTTTATCTGTTGTATTATCAAATCTGAGTCCCCTAGAATTGAAATCTTGGTCACCCCTAGACTTCTAATTAGTTTGAGTCCCAGCAAAAGGGCTTCATATTCGGCCATATTGTTTGTGCATTTTAAATTTAGCCTATATGCATGACCCTGAACATGGTCATTTTGTATGTTGTGCATCCAAATCCCTGCCCTTGCTCCCAATTTGTTTACTGATCCATCAAACTCTAAGTACCATAAGATTTCTTGATCACCATTAGTCTGAGGAGTTTTGGGAACTTGCTTATCGGGCAGTAAGTTTGAACTTTACAGCTGATTTGATATGTCTAGTTCGCTTGTTACATCCATCACATCAACAATTTTTTGTTGGTCACTTGATTGTTCATTTATGTTCATTGTCTGTGTTGTTTCTAGGAGTTTGGCCTCAGTTTTGGAGCACATGTGAGCATTGTATAAGATAAATGAATCCATGTCAGAGTGTATCGAATAGATGGGGAAGTTTTGGGGCTTCTCTTGACTGCTAACCACATATTTCATCAATGTTTCCCGGTACAATCTCTTTGGGTGGCCAAATACTGAAATGGTGGCATATGACATATCTAGTTGCAAAGATCCTTGGAGTTTTGCACCCCAAGATCTGGATAAGAGCATGCCATATTTAGGTGGGATATCAGCCACCACCACATCCATCAGGATTGTTTTGGGTGGATATTGCACTAAAGATACACAAAGGTCTTTGATTAGGCCTAGACACCTGACCTGGCTAGAATCAAATGAGAACAGGTCCTTATATGGCCTTGTGATGTCTAGATCTAGCTTTTCCATCACTGACTTGGGCATTAAATTATGGGAAGCACCTGAATCAAACATTGCATTATGTAACACTTTTTCATGAATGTTTAAGCTCACATAGAATGGAGGAACTCCTCCATCTACTATCTTGCCATTGACTTCAGGACCAAAAAACAGCTCTGGTTGATCATCTAGGACATTGATTGCATCCCTAGTTTTAGATATTTGAAGTGACCTGTTAATCTATTCCCTGTAGACTTCATGTTTAGCCAATTCTCACAATGGCATGGCTATTTTTATCTTACTTATTTCTGTTTCTAAGTTGAAAGGTTTTTCCACTTGAACTCTTGTATTGTGGACGGTAGACTTTTCCTTTTCTGTTGTGTTTTCCAAGCTCTTTTCTTTGTCAGGACTGCTGTAAGGAACTGCCTCTGTTCTGGAATTTATTACAGCATATCTATTTACACTTTCTTTTGGAAAAAAGGAAGAATATGGTTGATTGTTTGATGGTTCCAGGTCTGAAATGTCCTCTATGATGGGTTCTTTTGGGTTGAGGTCTGTCTCAGCTGTGAATTCTGTGAGGGGAAAAGTATCTTTAGTTCTCTTGGGTTGTTTGGTATCTTTCACTTTGGTGGATTCAGGTACATTTATCGTCCTACTTCTCAATTTGTATTGTTTATGAACCTCATAGACTATTGCATCATAGCCTTCTTTAAAATCAAATGATTCTCCAAACTTGGTTTGAAATTGATTTAAATTATGAGCCTCCTGATCCTCCTGTGTCAGGAAAATTTGTTGATCACCGTTTAAACCCATTAGATTAATTTTTGTGTCCTCTGCAGGCTCACTTGAGGTTGAGGCTTCAGCATAATTCTTTTGAAACAGGGGTCTAATGTTCTGATTTGGGCCAGTCCTTCCAGCAGTAGGGTTTTGAATCTTTCTAAAGTTTGGGATTCTTGTTGTGTTACTTGGTTGCCCTTCCCAGGATGATTTCCTTTCAATAGTCTCCACTCTATATTCTAATCTGTCCATACCTTTAATGATTGCATCTAACTTTTGCTCAAACACTGAAGGTTCTTCTTTAAAAGTTATTCTTCTTTCAGTTCTAGCCCGATTTCGTTTGGCAATCAAGTTTGCTTCTACACTAACAGCTATATTTTGCATGTCTACTAGGCTTAATGGGGCTCTTTCCCTCAGCTGGTATGCCATGTCCGAATCAAATCCATTAGGGAATTTGATCAAGGCTAGGTCAAGAGGAGGTCTAAGGTTCTGAGGAATGGCACTATAGACATTATTAAACCTTGCACAATAGTCTTGAACGGTCTCTTGTGGGCCCCTTTTTAAATTGTCATATTCAATTAAAATGTGTAGAGGGTCTTTCTTCTTTTCCCATCTGTTTAAGAAGGATTGATATAGGGCCTCAAGATTGGCTATAGAATTTGCAGCAAGTGCTCTAAACCAGGTCCTCACATCACCAGTTAGACTTTGGACAAATATTTTCATTCTTACATCATCATCATCAATTTCATAGTTCTCAAAATAATCTTGCATTTTCTTCGTGTGTTGTTGAGCTGTATAGGAGCTACTACCATCAAAGTAGGTGATCTTGCTTTGATAGTCTTGAGGCATAGCCCCTGGATTGGTAGGCAACTACAAAGGAGCATAACGATTGGCCATATTTACAGGGCTAAATGGGGTAGCAGGAAGGAATAAGAGAGCTGGAACAGGGGGGACAGGAGTTGAAATATGAGTAGTGTATGGGGGAGTGGAAAGTATACTTTGAGGTGTGGACGAAGAACTTGGAGAGGCTGTAGTATTGAGAGAAAGAACTGTGCCTCTTCCAAGGGTAAGCTCAGATTTTGTAAGGTTTTACTGAAGTATATCAAAGTCTGAATCAGTAGTTTCTAAACTTTCTTGCTTCCTAAGGGTCTTGGGGATCAATTTAGGATTTTCAAAGATAGCTGGGGGATTAGGATCTGGATTGGATCTGGTGTAATGAGTTTTCTTTTTTGGAGCTAGCTTCTAAATCTGTTTTTGGTATTTTTGCTTGAATATGTTTAAATCAGTGAGACTGATCCATTTTTTATTCAAAGTCTCCAGCGGAGTCGCCAATAATGTTATCACTCAGGTTGTTCCCTGTCTCCCGAAGGGAATACGACCGAGGTAACCACTAACCAATCTTTTAGCTGCAGATCCTAGCAAATCTGCAGCTAGAGAGGGCTCTCTCTTTGTGATTTAGATTTGTTTGATTATATGTTAGGCTAGTTATGAAACACAAGTTTGTTTGGTGTTTGGAAGATGACATTCAGTAGAACAAGGTGGTAAGTTGAGAGAAGTTCAAACCATTGGGTTGATGAAGTCTAATAAAATAAACTTCTGGATATGGTTTCTTTAACAATAGGAAGATTGCAGAGCAGGATAGTTAAACATAGAACAATATTGAAGCTGAAAGTAGGATGAAATGAAGTCAAGAAATGAAATGCAATCAAGAATCTTTCATTATGTTAACAGAGGGAAATTGTGTAAACATTATCAGGGAGCAATTAAGAATTCCTTGATGATATTTGATGTGTAAGAACCAGGTAGACAAGAGCATTTAAGAATTCTTGCCTATGATAGTCCTGTGGAAAACATAGAAAACTACAGGAATTGAATGCAGAGTACAGCTAGTAAATTTTGGGTTATCCTTTTTTCCTGTAACTTAGAACATGGAATTCATATGATAAATAAAACACAAATACAGGAACTCAAGAGTAAAGGAAACTTATTGACCCATGCATCAACATAAGAATTCTACAACACATCCATCAGCCATTGATTCTAGAACCAGCAATTCACCAACACAGCGTCCAACAATTTTATTCAGAAGAATTCTCAAATTTATAGAGCAGGTCCAAAACGATATTCATCAGCCAACAGTAATACATCTCTTTTGAAAGTATTTATAAGAAGTTTACAAAAAATCCCGTAGGGAAATATCTAGACATAAATTTATCCATCTACTCTGGCAGAAGCAATAACTGATGTAGGAAAAACCGCGCAGCAATAACTGAGGAAATAAATATGCTGTACTGGCTGCCTTAGGTGTCCTGCTTATTGCTGACTTTTGGTCTCTGATAGTCGGTTGGTGGCCGCTTCCCTGTTTTGCGTTCCTGATGTGTTGTTATTTGCCACCTATGCCCAAGTTTGTTTTACCTTTTGGCGCAAATCTTCTCCTTAGTCGATTTGATTTTCCCTGATATTACCTTTTAAATGTAATGCAAATAATTTTACAAAAAAGGAGAACTCAACTTATTTTGGTAAAACCTCCAGCATGCTTTGCCACCATTGATTTGTTGGTAATTGATGCTTTTTCAATTTAAGCAATGTCTCATCGGCTTCAGTGTACCTGTAATAATTTGGCCATACTTGAAAGAGATGTGCTACCTCATGCTCAATAAAAACAAATCTTCCAGTTTATCATATAAACTTTGCCCAGAGGGAGGCACTGTTTCTTCTGTGCTGCTTGATGATGTTGTAATTTGATTTTGCACATAAGTATTTAGCCTATGAGCATACTGTTCTTGCTTTAATAGCTCCCCACTGCTAGTGACTAGGCTAGGTAAACCTTTGCATTGTAACATTGCAAATTTACGTCTAAATGCTTCTATATCTGCCTGCATTTCCTGGCATTTTCTTTCTATTGTCTAAACAAAATTTCTCATAGTTAGCACCTTTCTGACTCTTAAAATAGTCTCTGTTCTGTTATGAATATCTAGAGATGCTAATTGTTCACCGGTATGAGTGTTCAAAAAATGAATCATTTGATTGGCTTGCTCAGGCTTGTTTGTGAATAATACTCTGGCCTTTTGACTTTCATATTGAGCCACTCCTATCAATTCTATTTGATCAAAAATAGTTTGTATTGATGTCCATTGATCAGCAATAGCTTGGCCAATCTTATCCCACAAAATGGTCTTTATTTATGTCAGGGTTCTATGGAGAGTGAGGTCCTTCTCCAAGGCTTTTATCTTATTCTCTAGGGCCTTCACTTCCCTTGTTTTCTCAGCTACAGTCATTTTTGACTTGTCATAACTAGCCTCAATTTTAGCTAGTTTTTCCTTAGTTTCCTTTAATTCTGCCATTTGTAATTCCAAAGCCTTTATTTCTTTCATCATACCTTCCATGCTCAAGCTGCCCTCTTGTATTGCTGTTGTTGTATTCGCTACTGAAGTTGAGGTACCTGCTGTTGATGTTGATGCTAGATCAAGGGGAGGGGCTGTTATGGTAACTGCTGGAGGAGGAGCTATAAAAGTTGGAGCTGTTTGAGCTGGCTGAGAGGCCAACTCCTCCTGTCTTCCTTGTAGAGTTGCTTCCAAGGCTTTCTCTGTATCCAGCAATCTTTGGTTCATCCTCATCAATAAACTGACCACATCCTCCTCTTCCATTTGTTGTGCCACCTCTGTGGTTTGAGGATGTATAGTAGCTGGTAGCTTCAATTGTCTTCTCAGGGCTGCTATGCCCTCCTCCTTTTTCCTTATTAAGGCCTGTGCACCTTTGGGATCTTTGGGATCATGTCCCAATTCTATAATGATTTCTTCCAAGGATTCTATTCTATTATCCTTGGCCAATGAGGAGGCTTTCTCCAGCTCTAATTGGGCAGAAGTGTTATATAATGAATTTTGTAATCTATGGGCCATTAGAGATTTTTCTGCCAAGGTGGAGTATACCATTTCTCCAACCTGTTTATGCAACTCAATCTGGTCTATTGGATGGATGTCTTTGGCAAGAACTTCCAGATTGGTCCTAATATAATCCGCAGCTGACTGTGGCTGCTGTACAGTGGGTTTGAAGAGACTAAGAGTCATCTTCCCTGCCTGCATGTCATAGGCTGCCATCAGCCTTTGTTGATTGGTAGGAGCCATTCTTAACAATTGATTATAAAGCTGAAACCTCACTGGTTTGTTCCTAGCTTTAATTTCGGTGAATGCTCTCTTGATATCTGAGCCCTGCTTGCTCTGTTGTTTGGAGGATGAAACCTCCCCACCAGGCTGTCTCTCTTGCTCCTGCTGAAAGGAGTTGGTCGAGGTTTCCAAAACTGGAGGGATCTGCTGTTCAGAAGTTCCCTCACCCCTGATGTTACCTGTTGTTTCTTCGGTGAATTCCTCCTCAGAATAGGGGTTTAGCCTTTGTCTTTTCTCGCCCTACTGATCTGTAGATGTCCCTGTAGGTGTCTCTTCAGGTATGTCCCTCTTTTTGGCTCTTTCTTCATTGTGAGGGGTTTGTAGTACAGGGATTTCAACTGCCTTTACTTGGGTTGAAGGGCCTTGTTCTCGACCCTTTTCCTGATTTGTAGATGGCTGTTCTGCCATTGTGCTCTGCTACTCTGAATGCTGAATTTCTTTACCTTTCCCTACAAGTGGAGTGGCTTCTTGAGCCGGCTGTTGTGAAGTTGTAGTAGCTGATGTGCTTGCTCCAATATGTTGAGGCTGTGTGAAAGGGACCTATGCAAAATAATCCAGGTCAATTCTCTTCTCATATTCTTTCATTTCTTTTTCTAATCTTTCTTCTTCAGTAAGCTCTTCATCTATTGTGCCCTCTACCCATTCTTGTCGATTAGCATATTGTTCAATGTGAGGGATTGGCTAGTGCACATATCCTGAAAGCCTATGTTTGACTCTTCTATAGCTTATGAAATGTTCAGGGTCGTATGGTGCCCAGTAAAAACTTTGTTTCAGCATGAGTTCTTCCCTTAGCATCTTGTTTGCATCACTCCATGCTTCTTCCCTTTTATTGAAAACAAAAGGACCCAATTGATGTCTAATCTTGAGCTGTGCCTTCTTGTTTTTGCCATGGAAATGAGTCAAATCTGCACTACTAAATTGCCTGAAATATTCCAAGGCAAAAAGTCTCATGGGGACATATCTTGGCAGTTTGTAGGGGGGCAACTCACAACCATAAATCCTTATCACTGTATGGTTTTGGTAGAAATACCAATCACCAATGCTGTAGCCCCTTGAAAGATGTAGAATTCTCTGCATTTCAGCAGTGAGCTTGCCAGTAGGAGTCATCATCAACAGGCAAGTGGTTGGGTAAATGAATATGTCGATAAACTCACAATATGTGTAGGGTGAGAGGTGGACTTCATGGAAAACTGACGTCCAGAAGATGACAGATCTCCTCTCTCCTTTGGAGTCTAGTTTCTTGAGAGGAACTTGGAAGCTATCAGGATGATAGTACAGCAGTAGATGGTATATGTAAGAGGTATATTTAAACACTCTTTCTCTCTCCAACATCATGAATTGCTCATGGATTTTGTTCGCTATGGAGGTGG
>APFE031488531.1:82531-121125 GCA_000404065.3 Pinus taeda
TTCTTCCATTAGCATCTTGTTTGCATCACTCCATGCTTCTTCCCTTTTATTGAAAACAAAAGGACCCAATTGATGTCTAATCTTGAGCTGTGCCTTCTTGTTTTTGCCATGGAAATGAGTCAAATCTGCACTACTAAATTGCCTGAAATATTCCAAGGCAAAAAGTCTCATGGGGAAATATCTTGGCAGTTTGTAGGGGGGCAACTCACAACCATAAATCCTGATCATTGTATGGTTTTGGTAGAAGTACCAATCACCAATGCTGTAGCCCCTTGAAAGATGTAAAATTCTCTGCATTTCAGCAGTGAGTCTGCCAGGAGGAGTCACCATCAACAGGCAAGTGGCTGGGTAAATGAACATATCGATAAACTCACAATATGTATAGGGTGAGAGGTGGACTTCATGGAAAACTGAGGTCCAGAAGATGACAGATCTCCTCTCTCCTTTGGAGTCTGGTTTCTTGAGAGGAACTTGGAAGCTATCAGGATGATAGTACAACAGCAGATAGTATATGTAAGAGGTATATTTAAACACTCTTTCTCTCTCCATCATCATGAATTGCTCATTGATTTTGTTTGCTATGAAGGTGGCATAGTCATACATGATAGCAGGGGGCTGTCCTGGAGTGAACATGGACATTAGCACAAACACAGTTTCATCCACAAACTCACTAGTTTTGCATCCTAGAATGTAGGATATCATATCTATTAGGAGCTTGCATGTTTCATTGAATGAGACTTGATGATAGGGTGGAGGATGATTAGCCTGGCACTGTGGTTCCATAAATAATTGACCTACTCTTGTTATATCTGAGCTAGACAGTTTTGCACCTTGATCAAGCAGGAGTTTCATTGTGAGAGGAACCAGAGGCTGAGGTGGCTCAAAATTCAGCATTTCATTTATGGATTGAGGAGTAATGTAGAACAGTATAGATCCACCTGGAGTGAGGATTGCTCTTTATGTGGGATCATAGTTTGCATGGAAAAGATGAATGAAGTCAGGTAGCACATTGACTGAAGGGATGTAGTAGATGGGCATGTTGGATTCCCAGATTCTCAGGACATCAGTGTTATTTCTATGGCTATTTCTGAATTGACAAAAATTTTTCAGGTGAGACTTGAGACCCTTCATGTCCTTAATCTGGAAGTCCCTGTCTGCCAGAGGTAACCACTCCAAATCCATATGTGGTGCATTCAAGGGGGCAATGTTGAGAGCCACTGGAGCATCCATACTTTAATTGGTTGTGTCTTGACTACAATGTAGGTTTATGAAAAAACAGAAGAGTGAACTCTGACTGTAAGACTTTTGTCAGAATTTTACAAACTGAATTTATCTTGTGGTAACCTTACTGGGCAACATTCATGAAGTAAAAAGGTGAATTATGCAAACTGTAGTGGAGAGGCTGGACAAGACTGTGAAGATAGCCTCCCTTTCAAGTTGCTAAGTGACCCTGACCTTGGGTTGAGAATTCTTTGAAGTAGCAGGCAACAGAGCAGAGGCTTTGGTTTCTCAGAGGAAATTACACAAGTTTCTTGAAATTTAGGAAGAAACAGGGAAAGAATTCTCCCTTGCTGGTAATTTTACAGAATTTCAAAGGCGAAAGGCGGGCTCAAATTGGAGTTTTTACGGGCGATTTGTAGAGGCTACGGGCAGAATTTGCAGGTTTTCTCCGGTAACTAACAGTTGGACAATGATTTTTCCATGTAAGGGTCATAGGGAATAATTCTTTCGATTTAAATTTAGCTTTTACAGGCGATTTTACTGGAGAAATTGCTTAAAACGGGGTGAAAGGACGACTGTGAGGTAAATACCTGGTTTGCGGGTGCCCGGTGAATGCTGAAGTCTGCAAGTGGAGCTGGACCAACGAACTGTGAAGTTGACTTAGCAAGGTGATGAATTATGCATCAATGGTGGCTAATTCGTTGTAAAACTACATGCAGGGTTGTGCAGTCAACCAACTTGGAAATAAACAAAACAATTGGCTTTCCTGACTTTTTATAAAAATTTGGACTTTTCGGGCTTTTTTGGCGCGTTTTGGGGATGACGTCAGCATGAAGTTGTTTTGTCCGGTAGCGGGGTACGAAGGGTGATGTGGTTGCTGACATGGCTTGCTGATATGGCGGTGACATGGCAGACACAGCGGCGGGGGGGCATAGCAGATGATGATGTGTTGGCTGACGGGATTGTGACATCGGGTGGAAGGACGGAAGGTGGTATCCGGTTTCCATCGGACCGCCTTTGGTATGGGGGCAGTTTGTGTCAGCGCCGGCCCGATGCAATAGGAATGCACTGAGTGTCCTTGTGTACGACAGGAAAACCGCCGACCGTCGGGTGCTAAAGACCTGACGTCAGGGCGCTTCCGATATCAACGAGGATCGTTGGATCTGGGGAAGGTGATCCGATGGTGGACGGGAAGGTCAGTTGTTGGGGTTTTAACAAAACAGCGCGCGCAATAAGTTTTAATTTTTGTAAGGTTTGGCGAGTTTGAAACTTTGGTTTATATGGCAAATGCGGAGCGAACCTGATATTTTAATTAACCAAAGGTTAATTAAATGAGTTTATTGTGTGGGTGAGGAGGGTATAGTTATTTGTTTGACCAAAGGTCTAACAAATCCCAGTAGGACACGTGGTGGGCTATCATTGGCCCCAGATGGACCAATGGTTCCCAAGGACTATTTGAACCGTAGCCATATTAGGCGAGGATGGGATATATATAGTATTTTGGGGTTTTTTGTTTTTAATACATAATAGGGGTAGGGAAACATTAATATAGGAGTTATATACTAAGGTTAGGATGTTAATATGACAAGTGATAGGGAAATGCTAAGTTTATAGGGTAAAACTTAGATTGTTTAGGAGATGAAGGGGAAATGAGATGATTATTTTTACACAAGAAATGTGGCTTGTATTTACCAAGCAAAGACAATGTTTTGCTTAGTATCTTTCAAAATGAAATGGATTAGGACTATTGAGCATATCTCAATATCCTTAGGGGATGTTAGTGAAATTTGTGGGGGAAATGAAAGGGGAAGTCAGTCATGCTCCGTTGAACTTGTAGCCACTTTGCCATGATGCTGGTGATACTATTTAAATTGAACATCACTCTTCTTTCTGCAACCTCATAATTATCTGCCTACCCAATCTAAAATAACTAACTTTTTTTCTTCCTTTGATTGGGTGCATTTGAGCTAGCAAACCCTGCTTTTCCTCTTTTCTTTTGGCTGCCCTCCTATCTAAATCTATCCTTATTTCAACCAAGGGCTCAGATTGAGCAGTTGGGCCCTTTAATTTTCTATCTAATCTAGTGATCTGCCAAGCTTGAACTGTTTGAGCAAATCTTATTCTCTATTCTAAAACAAGAAATTTAAACATGAGCTAGCCAGAGTTAAACTGTCTGGCTATTCATCAACTGTGAGAAAGTTAGTGATTGCACCTCTCTAATTGCATGTTTTAAAAAGCCACTTTCCTGGTCTTTCTTTGGGATTCCTTTCTCTTCTCTTTATCTGAACCTTGATTATTGAGAATATGGAACCTTTGCAGCATGGAAAGGATGATCATATTTGGTATTTCCATAGTCAATCATGAGAAATGACACCTATTGGTATAGGAACCTAACAGAACGGATGCCGGAGAGAAACTTGATAGGCTTGATACAATGAAGCAGGAGTTGTGGTTCACATCAATTCAACCGGCGTGAAGCATAATATCGAAGGTGGAGGAGATCGCCAAAGTGCTGATATTCAGTGTCAAGAAGACCGAGGATTGCAGGGTAAAGCTCCAGAGTTCCGAGGTGGAGCTGAAGGGTCATTTGTCCATCGATGTCCAGATTTTTGAAATTACGCCCTCCCTCTTCATGGTGCAGCTTCACAAGACCGGGGGAGATACGTTGGAGTACAGTAAGTTGCGCAGCCAAGAACTGAGATCGGCTCTCAAAGAAATTATCTGGATATGGGATGGTAACAGCCAATAGAATAACAGATATCGTTTGAGCTATGGTCTTATTAGATAGGGATGATGTCTTGGAGATTGCCTCGAAATTTAATGGGGAATTTTCCGAATGATATGGTTCAAAACTCATTTGTCATTTACTGTAATTCAGACAGATCCCGAAATGGTGTAGGTCCTTCGCAAAAACAAAGTTTTCAAATCTTTCCATAAGAGAGATTCCCGTTTGGTGGAGGCCCTGAGGACAAAACAAATTGAACCTAAAATTATTCGAATTTTCAAATCTTTCCATCTCTTGAAAAGCGGATTCTCTTAAAAAGCGATTCCCTGAAGGACATTGCCTTTCACATCTGTCTAGATCCGATTCATATCTTCTGAAATTGACCTTCATTAACAGTCGTTCCACCACATCAATCTGGCCGGGCCATTCCTGAAACTCTAAGGATGGCTTGATTCAGGAAATGTTAACAGGCGTTGAGAGGAAGGAGACTTTGTGGGCATGGATAGCGAGAGTCTTTGAGAGCTCTAAGAAGCGATTTATGTGGCCCAGTGCCAATCATGGTAATAGCAAAAAGTGCCGCTTTTTCTTGTCATTTTTTTTTCCACAATTATGCCTGGAGTAGTTTTCGGCCATACATAAATCTTCCCACCTAATCTATAAAAAACTTCTTGCCATTATGGCCGTCCATCATAAACATCCTTATACGGAATGGTGGTATGAGAAAGAAATGTATTTTCTGGTCCGTGCATCATGCACCATATAAAGAGCAGTGTAAATAGCTATCATTCACCTAAAAGGTTTAAATTGCATACCATCACTATGTGGTATGAGAGAGAAATGTATTCTCTAGGAGGTGCATCATGCATTGTATACAATAACCTTTCACCTAAAATTTTGAATTGCATAGTATTATTGAACTAAAAGTTTGAATTGCATAGTATTATTGAACTAGTATAATCATATTGATATATGATTGATATAGCCCATATATACAATCATATTGGTATATGATGCATATATATAACTACATTTCCTAATGTGATTGATATGCATTTATATCAAAAGCATTAATAATTATTATCTGTATTTTTTTAAACTAGTTATCTTTAGTGCGACTTTTTGGAAAAAAATTTGGTGGATTTTTCCTATCTAATTTCTATAATATCCGACAAGAATTCATTGAAATCACAAGTTTGATGCATAACCCCTAGGCAATAGAAGTGCTCTAGGGGTTTTTAAGGGTGCTAAATCCATATATAAAGTCAAAAAATTAGTTTAAATAACACAAATCAAGATTTCACCTCAATTTTTTCCACCAGCAACTCCAAAAAGTCGCACTAAAGACAACTCATTTTTTTAAAAACTAACTATTAATGATTATTAATAACTATATAAATAATAACAATCATATTCTTATATATTTATATATTTTTTATTATTATATAATACTATAATAATAATATACTCATAATTAATATTATATTGTTCTTATATTAATAATCTGTTTGGGTAGCTCAAGTGGCGATGGCCGTGGAATGAAGTCTCATCGAACTAGAGATCTTGGGTTCAAATCTTGTACTACCTTCCCTCGTTACCGGTGGATAATGGACATGTAAAAATCGAAAATAAGAGAGTCCTACCAGTCTTAACTAAAAAATATATATATATATATATATATATATATATATATTATATTATATATTTACATAATCGGTTGTTGTTTGTATTCAAAAAAGATTGGGGAGACTAAGCTCTATTGTTACAAGGCGATATCCATGAGAAGCAGAGTAGGGAAATATAACAAGAGGAACAAAATCCCTTTTGCTTCTATCATTCTTAACTTTTTGAAATACCGAACTAGTGTAGATTCTAACAAACTGAAACAGTAGAAGGCAAAATTTGCAAGTCATGCTTAATCAATGTTTATATGATTGATTTGGCGGGCAGTGGATTTTTCAGGATTGCCTTCAACACCTGTGTTTCTTAAATTTGTTGAGTTGGTGCTAGGTGCGTTATTTTTTTCCAGGATGTACTTCAGGATATCAATGGACTCTTGGACATGATTGCATCTGTTTGAGAGGTCATTGAACTGCTCCTGAAGGGATGAAACTCTATGAGAAAAGAGATTGAGGTCAGCCTCATGTTTCTCCTTGGTGATCTGAGCATGGGTATCGATTTTGGTGTCCAAGATCTTCTGGTGTGCTCGGATTTGCTCCAGTTTTGCCTGGAGATCAGCACAGTGCAAGCAATTTTCGCTTCACGCCATTAAGTATAACTAGGCTGATTTACCAATGCGCGGCAAAAACAAAGGGCTACTAATGCGCTGTTCCAAAGAGCAGGGATCTAGACTAAAAGGGGAAAAGGGAGCTTGGTGAAGATTAATAGAAGTTAACCTGATGAATGATGGCCGAGAGCACAATGTAGCATGGGATCAGTCAGGAGCAAACAAGGGATAGATCGAACGCAGCAAAGGGGAGATAGAGGTGAAATTCAGGATGTAGGAAAACGTAAATAAGTAAGGAGGCTCAGGCAGGGGGATAAGGTGGGGTGAAGAGGAAGTCACAGGGAATTTGAGGGATAAATCACGGGTAAGATATGAAAGAGTCAGAATTTCTTGGGGGAAGGGACCAAAGTAAGATTTTCGGATTGGATTCAGAGATATTGTGACAGTATTATCATCATCATAAGATTTGAAGGAGATTTCTGTTGAAACAAGGACCAAATTTAGCATAAAGACATTGCGAATGACAGTGAGGAGGTACCCGATGTTGTTAGATACCTCTGTGAGCGATCTGAAGATTGATTCACTTTTGTTCATGGCAGGTAACATTGAGATTCGATGGAGTTACATCGGAAATTGCCTATGGATCTGGAGTAGGCTCTGCTTGCACGAGAATCAGCCTCCTTGTTGAGGAAGCGAAGTACATGGAAAAAACGAACTTCTTTCATTTGCTGGGTAAGTGCTTGACATCGACTTATTGCTTGTTGTAGGATCACATTGGAGGCGTTCCAATTATATACCATCAGACTAATGATGATGGCCAAGTCTCTAAGGATTGTTGCAGTGCTTATGCTGAGTTTTTGAAGCTGAATGAGCATTTGGTATAGTGCGAGAGCTTCAGCCCTGTTATTGGAGAGGGGGCCTAATCCCCATTCAGAAGCAGATTTAATATCTCCATTGGCATTGAAAATGATTCCGCTAGCCCTAGCCTTTCCTGGGTTAAATTTGGAGGCCCCATCAAAGAAAATATAATGTGTGTTACAGTTTTTGAGCCAGATAGAAAACTCCTCGTCTTTCATTCTTATTTTCGAACTATAATTAGAGTTGTTGCGTTGACTGCTAATGTCACTCCTTCTCTGGCCATTGTTACTTTTATCCAACAAATACCCTATGAAATTTCTTTCTTCGACACAGATATCGGCGATGTCAATTTTCCCTTGACTTTTGATAGATATTGCTTCCAATGTAAGGCTCCATGCCTTGCTGCATAATTTCTTGATGTTGGTTTCTTTGTCTTTGAAGACCATACGGTTTCATGCCAGCCATATGTTCCACAGAAGAGAGCAGGGGAGAGCATTCTAAACTCTTCTAGAAATATTGTTCTTCTTTCGTTGCCAAGGATAGTTCCTCTTCCAAAGATGCAAAACTTAAACAATGGAGTTGTGGGAACCCCAGGGGAAATGGATGTTTAGAAACAATTCTTTCCAATAGGCGGTAGTAAAGGGGCAAGCAATGAATAGGTGCTGGATGGCTTCTTCAGCTGCTTGGCAGTTTAGGTAGCAGGATGGGCCAATTATACCATGTTTTTGTAGATTGTTTGAGGTGAGGACTTTCCCTTTAACGAGGACCCAAATGAAGAATTTTATTTTTGGAAGGGCCTCTGATTTCCAAGCAATTTTCCAATTTGCCCAAATGGGCATGGGATATTCATTGCTATAGATATGTTGGTAAGCAGCTTTGACTGTGTAATTGGAGCCTGAAGGGTCCCAACGGAAGCCATCATCACTGTTTTTTTTGTTAGGGGCAATGCCATGGAGATGGGTTTGGAGATTAGTAAGACTTGCTTCAAGATCAGTGGGTATTTCTAGGAGGATCCATCCTGTCCAAAGCTGTGAGTGAATGTCCCACTGAGATATTTGGTCCAAATAATGGAGCCCCATGTTGTCGAGAAAGGATAGAATCTGATGAGTTCCAGGTTTGCTGCTAATGGGTTGCTTGCCCATTATTCTATCTGCCCCAATTTTGATATTGTTGCCACCCTTGGGAACCTTGGAAATGTTTTGAGCAAGAAAGGGAATTGCTTTCTTACACAGCCCCCACATTTTAGAACAAGCTCTGATAGGGATATCATGATCCAAGAGGTACTGCCTTGGAGAATTAAGGTATTTGGCTTCCAACACATTTTTCCACCAAGCGGATTGGCCACTGATGAGTCTCCACACAATCTTGCCACCAAAAGCTAGATTTAAGAGCTTTGGTGATCTGATTCCCAAACCTCCATGCTCTTGGGGTTGAATAACCTATTTCCAATTTATAAGGTTGTATTTCTTTCTTTCATTTTTCCCCTTGCCAAAAAAACTGACAGAGGATGGCTTCCACTTTGTGATGAAAACTTTATCATGATATAATAAGTATATCTATAAGATATTAAATAATATTTTTAAATTTATTATTAAATATGAATATATATATTTTTAAAATTTTAATTTTGAATTTTACTTTCAATATATATTTTAATTTTTAATAAAAAAAATTCTTAAATATCTCTAATTTTTATTAAATACTACATTTTATAATCTCCAACACCAATAAACCTTCGTCTTCTCCAATCTTTAAAATTATTTTTTACAATAAATAAAACTTGATCACATAAAATTTAGTCCAACCCAATATCAATAAACCTTTGTACCCTCCATTCTCCAATCTTTAATTTTTTTTGATAAATAAAACTTGATCACATAAAATTTAGTCCAACCCACAATTTATGGCAAGATTCCACTCAACTTTTTCTCAAAATGGAATCTGTTTGAAACAAAATTAACTTATTTTTTTATTTAAGTTTGGTTTATTATCATTTAGCTTTCCATCAATGAGCAATCAACAAACTTTTCTAACCCGCATAAAGCAAAAATAAAACATGTTATTGTAGAAAATAAAACCATATAAACTTTGCATATGATATTTTAGGTGAATGCTTTGTTTGTGTTTTATTTATTTTTTATTTTATATTCAGGAATTTAATCACTTTTTATAATTTGGAAGTATATTAATTTTGTTGTAATTTCTGTGTTTATTTTGAATTTTTTTATCAAATTTTAATTTAATTATCAAAAGTCTAGATCCATTTTAATTTTGGATCTATTAAGTGTCCACAAGGATCAATTTTTTTAAGGAGAATTTTTTTTTTTAATCCTTCTTAACACTTGATAATAGATCCAAGGTTAAGATCGATCTAGACTACTTAAAAAAAAAAAAAAAGTGTTTTTTCCCCAACTATTTAAGAGCACCAATTTATTAAACAATATAATATACTAAATTCTCTATCCCCTACTCTTCCTGGCCTTCCTTGTATATGGTTACAATATTCATGCATGAGTTTTAGATATTTGTGTAGGTGTTATTTTATTCTTAAGCTTTTGCACGAAAACCATCCAAAAGTAAAATCCTTGAAAATAACTTGTACTCAACTAAATAACATATTTACTATCAATTACTTCCTTTCATAATTTAATCTAGTATTTGCATAAGGACAGTAATAAGATGTAAATAAATATAATTACCACAAATTACTTCCCACCGTTATTTATGTTTCCCTTAGTGCTTATGTAGAAGTAAAATTGTAAATATGTGGACTTACTAGTGGTTATTACCCACCAAAATTTATGCAAGTTCTCTATCCGCACAAACAATTTACTTCTCCACTTCACATCTTGATTTATTAGTTCTTTCCAAAACAAAACTATAAGATGATTTATCTATAGACCACCATTAATTTAACATTCACCAATGTAAGTTTTTAAAAAAAAAAAAAAAATTGCAATATACAATTTTATTATTTTTATCACTTTTAACCTTTTATTGTTAACCTAGGAGAGATTTAAATGTTTGTACTTTTTTTTGGGCACTACAAGGTCTCCTCTTTGTATTGATTTTAGCCTTTTATTTTTATTTTTAATTGAGCTGACATATAAATGTTAAATGTTTATGTCCACAAACATTTACACCTAAGCACATCCCTCCATACTGAGATGTAGAGTGTCCTTTGTGCAATAACTATTAGGCATGAATTCATCTTCCATGAATATTCAAGAATATACATAGTAATATCGACAAATGAAAGGTTAAAATTCCTATGAAAAGTAGTTATGCCCATTTTTTTTAATTAGATTAATTAATTTTAAAAAAAAAAAAATGTTATTTGAAGTACGTTATGTTTTTTGGGAGTGCATATATTGAAACATAATCTCACTCATGGTGTGTAAAAAAAGCTTTTGCAAATTAAGAATCTACACTGTAAGTAAAGATCAAAAATCTATTCCATGTTCTTTTATATATTATATATAATAAATATACTAGATGATGATAGATAGATATATAATAATTTAATAAGAAATTATAATTTAGTTAGTTTAAGGATTTTTTTTTTAATTTAGCCAACATGCATTCTAATAATGAAGTAAGTATTTTGATGGTTATTAAGAATAGATTGTCTATTATATTTTACTAGATACTGAACTAGTTCTAGTAAAACTTCACAAATTCAACAAATAAAAAATAATTAAATAACTTCAAATTCAAATCAAAATTTAATCAATAAATATATTGAGTGATTTGAAATTTCATAAAAACTTAGATTATGTAAAACTCGTCTTATCCTAAAGTTTCCACTTCATGATTCCCTTAATTCTAAAAAAAAATAATTAAAAAAATGAAAAATATATTTTATGAAAAACAAATTAAATTAAATTAAAATTAAATCTAAAAATAAAATTTACTTTGTTATAAAATAGACTTATTCTCATTAATTTAGTCCACAATTATTTAACTTACCATTCATAACCAACCCCAAACATTTGGGATAACATAGAAATAACCACCTTGATAAAGTAAACACCAGATGATCCCACTTGTTAGAAAAGAAACACGCATTTAAACCGATAACATTTAGCCAGAAAATATTACTTCAAGAGATGAAAAAAGGGGTGAATTTTCACTTACACATGTACCAATTTTCAAAGGAATTTTTGGATGAAAAAATTGATAATTTCATTAATTTTTATATATAAGAATTGTTTTTAGTGTGATTTTTTGGAATTTTTAATGCTAAAATCGGGTGGAAAAATTTGAAGTGAAATCTAATTGTGTATATGGATTCAGCACCTTAAAAAACTCCTAAAACACTTCAGTTATGCAAAGATTACTCATCAAACTTGTGATTTCAATAAATTCCTACCATATTTAAGAGAAATTAGATCCAAAACACCCTTCCAAAAAATCTCAAAAAACAAGTTTTTTGTAATGACCCGGAAAAATTATAAATAACTCTTATGTTGTTACCAGCTTGGGTAAAACATTGAACAAGAATTATTTTTACTTTCAAAATTACGTCATTATAAATATTGTTAATTTACAATTGGAAATGAATGGAAAATGAAAGTTAATAATTATTCTTTGGGGAACTGTTTTCTTTGCTGGTAATGTAAAGGAAAACGGTTGCCAAGGAACAAACCCTAACGGCTTTCCTTCCTTCCTTAGTGAAAAGGAAAGGAAAAAGGAAAGGTCGGGCTGTTAGAGGAACAAACTGTGAGAAAGGAAGGGGAATGATTAAAAATAAAGAAAACATGCTAAGTCTGGTAAGGACCAGATAGCATGGGCACAGAGGTGCATTTTAACTTTTGCTGAAGGTAGTTGCCTGGCAAAGAAGCTTGGGGGAGACTCGAAGTTCAAACGGTCTCATGGTTGGGAGGGAGACAAGCTGAAACTAGTTGGCCGCAAAAGAGGAAAATTGTGCAAATAATCTTACAGGTAAGTATGCTGTCCTGTTATTAAATACAGTGTAGAGTATCTCAGTAAAGGGTTCAACTAATGGTAGGCCTGTTTTTTCTTAAAGGATAGAGAAAAGAAATTATCCCTGGTCTGCAAAATTAATACAGGGGGAATACCAGTAATTTGGTAAAGAATAGATGTCTTTTTAATAGTCAGAGGGTTTGTATGGAAAAGAATACGAAAACGAAAATTACCCTTGGTCTGTATAAATATTACAGAAGAAGTATCAACAAAATAATATAGGGTAGGTGCCCTTTAATCATATAGAGAACCGGATACCAAATTGTATATAAATATAGTAAAACCCTGTTGGTAAAAGCAATAGTAAAAGAATCAACTGAATATGATTCACATCCGTGTTAATCATTTTATAGTTCGAATTGAACAAATAACAAGGAAATTGCCGCACAGTACTTATATCATTATTGAATCAAACAAGAACCGTTAAATATTTGCTGCGGCCTTACGATTACAAACTAATATCAAATACCCTCGGTATAATAACCAATAACAAGAACTTTATTATAACAATCACATGCATAAACTCTAGGCTACACAAGAGAAATCATCATAAAAGAATAGTAACTGTCACTCTGCGGTTAAGTTCGCGGCATATGGTTCACGCCATCCGAACGAGCGTAGCAGAGTAATAAAGAGCAAGGGTATTAACCGTTCAACAGAATAAACCAACATATAAACAGAATACTATTAAATGGATATGCGTGCAAATATGGACACAATCCGTCTGCATGCCTATCATAACATGGGCGGAAAGCAAATAAAATTACCCTTGAAGAAGTATTTACTTGGTTCCAAGTGAAACAGAGGAAAACACTATACCCATTAATTATATTGTGCTCAGCGTATGAGATACATCCTTAAAACAAAACATACGTTCAAATAATACTGTAAACATTATGTCACGGAGTAACAGAGACTAGACAATCATTGTAACACTGCTTCTAATAAACAAGAGAAAACTCTTATGGAATGGAGTTCGTGACCCAAACAGTACAGTATTACATTTAACCACCCGGAACTAAAAAGTTCATCCAAAAACAAAATGACAGTAAGACCCAAAGGGCCATGGAATTCGATGCCTCATGAAATGGCATTCGGCAAGTTCCCGAAAGAGTATGGCCGGGAAACTAACTCCTCAACAGAAAGCTCGAAGGAGCGACCTGGCATAAGAAAGAGAGTCGTAACCACGAAATCCGACACCAATCTTTGGTATACACCATTAAACTGGAATGTTAAAAACCATACCCGGAATGTGGAATGAGCACCGGCAGAACTGATGGCCATTCCTTTCTCCATGGCATGGGCACGCCAATACTGTCATACACATGCAGAATGATCCATAAGTAATAACTTAAGCGGTTAAACATTTCAACAAGAAGTAGAGGTACAGGGGACGAATATAATTAACAAAGATACATTGAGGCCCATACCCGGGACGGGGTTTAAATATTGGCAAACTGCTGGTAAATCCTTCCTCCGCGATATGGATTTTTCGAGCCTGTAAAACATACTATCATAGCAAATCGTGAATAATATAACCCCGTTACGCCGGTTTCCAGAAAAGAACTGAAGGTGGTAATACTAAATAAGTAAACGCATATTATACATGTTCTTCCGCTATCGGAATGAACGCGCAGGAGGATACTTCATCCTTCTCAGTGACGGCGTCGGCCTCACTTCCAGTTACAGAGAAACAAAACTCAGGCGTAACAATGGCGGACTTGCGAGCAGAGAAAACCCTCTCAGAAAACTAACCCCACACAAATGAAGGTCACAAGCCCTAGAAAGGTCCAAATGAAGCCTCGCCCTTGCTCCTGGCCGTTCGATGGAGGGAGGGCCGATCATAACCATTCATTAAGTCTGGAATCCCGAGAAATCCGCACGACGCCAGAAGTATTAATGTCAACAGCTACCCGCCATACGAAAAGCGGATCGGTAAAGGAAACATTCTTCAAGGAGATTCAAATGTCTGCTGTCGAGCAAATCAACCATAAATGAAACCAGAGTTGGAAACCCTGTCGCACTGCCAACGCAGTCATGCGTACACGGGAGATCCATTCAGTAGCAAATATCGAAAATTGTAATGGGTGAGTCCACGTGCCAACACAGTTGGGAGGTTGGCGGATGATGTCTCATTAAAGTCTATAAGAACTATGAGATGTAACCCTTCGATCATGGTGATATGATATATATAAATATATTGCGTAAACCTTAAAACATGGTAACATGTCTTATGTAGTTATCCATATAACCACCGAATTATGTGTTATGACGTATATGGTTAGGCAGACAATAAAAAAAAAAAAATTACATGGTTAATCTATGGTAAATACTGAATGAGGTTCATGACATGTGGTATCAGAGCCCAGTTACAAAACTGAGGCCTCTGGGAAAATAGAGACACCATCTATAATAAAAATGTTACTTGTATAAATACTAATTAGTATACTAATAATCCTCTTGTTTTGTCATTAAATTTTTATGAAATAGTACAGGTTTAGGAATTCAAAGAATTTCAACATGAGGAGAGCAGATAGTACATCTCGCAGATATGCAATGGGACAAGGGACACATGGACTGGAGAGTAACCCTGAGTTATGCGTACAGCTGAGAGAAGAAGCCAGAAATACAAACCAAGCTATTCTAGAAATAGTACAGGAGCTAAAGAATGAGATGGCTCGGTTGCGAGAGGACAACGCACGATTAACAATGGAACAAGAAAGAATTTTAAAAAGTTTGTCTGACAAACAAAACCAACCACCAGTTAACCCTAGCACAGAACAGCAGAGAATATCGGAAGAGCAGAACCATCATATGCCCCCAGAGCGATCAGAGGAACAGGAGGAACGTTCTGATAATGCGTATGAACAACAAACCTCAAAGAGACAAAGGGTGGAATTACAAGGGGAATTCCGTAAGATAAAACCACCACACTTTGATGGGGAGCAAGAAGAAGCAGCGGAAGCATGGTTGATCAACATGAATAAGTATTTTCAGTTGTATGAATACGACCATAACCTTAAGGCACGATTGACTATTTTCCAGCTGCAGGGAAAGGCTACCTTATGGTGGGAGGAAGTCAAAATTGTAAAGGGAGTGACTGAGCAGACTATTACTTGGGAAAATTTCCAAAGGTATTTTAAGGAGAGGTATTTAACTGAACGTTTTTATGATGAAAAGGCAAAGGAATTTCACGGTTTACGGTTGGGGCAGCAGACCATGGATGAATTCATCACCCGGTTTACCTCCTTACTCCGCTACGTACCATATATAAGGGAGGAAAAGGCGAAAGTACAACGATTTGTCAGCAGCTTGCCACCTTATACGCGAGAGAGGATTGAGTTCGACAATCCAAAGTCTATGGATGAGGCGATTCGTAAAGCCAAAATTTGCTATCAACAAAGTAAGCAAAAAGGGGAAGCTACTGGTAGGAAATGGAATGAGAAAAAGAATTTCAAGTCAATTGGAAGCAATAGAGGAAACCGTAGTGGCGGAAGCAAGGGGAATGGCAAAGGACTGAATAGTAGAATTCCATCAAAATCTACATCTAAACTCAAGATAGTAAATGAATCCCGGGGTGGTGAACAACATGCTAGATTGGACAGTGAAAGGACAGCAAGGCCCCCGGTTCATTGTTGGGGCTGTGGAGGGCCACACTATGTCAAACACTGCCCACAACGTAAGGGAACAAAATAGTTATCTCAAATTCATGAAGCTTCAATGGTTGGCGAGGTTGGACGTAGTGTGCCCAGAATTAATGCAGCACTGGAGGATCGGCAAGCAGAATATCAACCAACAATGGTCGAATTTGAAGGTAAAATCTCAGACTTTCCCATAGCTGTTTTAATTGATCCAGGGGCTACACTAAGCTTTATAAGTCCAAAATTAGTAGAACGATGTAAATTACAGCCTGTTAAATTTAAAACTGGCTACTGGAGCCAAAAGACGGGTAATGGCAAAAATCGATAATTGTTCCTTTACTATAGCAGAACAACCGATAATGGCTGATTTAAATATACTCCCTCTTGGTTCATATGACGTTTTAATTGGAATGGACTGGTTAGAAAAACACTGGTCTTTAGTAGACTGCAAAACCAAGGTTATATACTACAGAGATCAGCATGGAAATAGGAAGGAAATGTAGGGAATTAAACGACCTATGCAGATCCACCCAATAACTGCAACCCAACTGGCAAAGTGCATCCAGAAACGATGCCAGATTTATGCTATTCAGGTAGGATATGCTGATGCTAAGGATAAATCAGCAGCATTGAATGACATCCTTGTAATACAAGATTTTACAGATGTATTTCCACAAGAAAGTCCTGGGTTACCACCGAAAAGAAATATAGACTTTACTATAGAATTGGTACCAGGCGCAGCCCCGATATCACGGGTACCTTACAGAATGAGTGTGCCTGAGTTAACAGAATTGAAAATGCAGTTGCAAGAATTACTGGATAAAGACTACATTCGGCCCAGCGTGTCACCATGGGGAGCCCCGGTATTATTTGTTAAGAAGAAAAATGGAACTTTACGGATGTGTATTGACTATCGCCAACTGAATAAGCTTACCATCAAAAACAAATATCCATTCCCTTGGATCGATGAATTGTTTGATCAAGTAAAAGGCGCGACGGTGTTTTCTAAGATTGATCTGCGATCAGGCTACCATCAGATCCGAATTAAGGAAGAGGACATTGCTAAAACTGCTTTTAGAACAAGGTATGGACATTATGAATTTGTAGTATTACCTTTTGGGCTAACAAACGCTCCTGCAACCTTTATGTGTCTGATGAATAGTATATTTCATCAATATCTAGATCAATTCGTGCTGATATTCATTGATGATATACTAATATATTCTTGCACCAAGGAGGAACACCAAGAACATCTCAGAATGGTACTACAGACCCTTCGAGAACATCAGTTATACGCCAAGTTTAGTAAATGCGATTTCTTCAAGGAAGAAATCCAATACTTGGGTCATGTGATTACAAAGGACGGGATTGCAGTGGACCCGGAGAAAATAAAAGCTATAATGGAGTGGTCCATACCCAAAGATGTGGCAGACATTCGGTCCTTTATGGGATTAGCCGGATATTACAGGCGATTCGTGGCAGGCTTCTCCAAAGTGGCCTTCCCCATCACCTCATTGCAGAAAAAGGGAAAAGCATTCCAATAAACCACAAATTGCCAGAAAAGTTTTGAGCAGTTGAAACACCTGCTCACTACAGCACCCGTTTTGAGTATCGCTGATCCTGATAAAGATTATGTGGTATGCACGGATGCAAGCAAAGAAGGCTTGGGAGGAGTATTAATGCAAAAAGGCAAAGTGATTGCATACGAGTCTCGAAAGTTGAAAGAGCATGAGCAGAAATACTCTGCTTATGATTTAGAATTGGCTGCCGTCATACATGCCTTGAAAATGTG
Organism: Pinus taeda; assembly: GCA_000404065.3. Classification (NCBI taxonomy): domain Eukaryota; kingdom Viridiplantae; phylum Streptophyta; class Pinopsida; order Pinales; family Pinaceae; genus Pinus; species Pinus taeda. The sequence continues at coordinate 99,979 of APFE031488531.1, forward strand.
GCGGCATTATCTTATGGGCAGGAAATTTCTGTTGCTAACCAACCATCACAGCCTAACAAATTATTTTAGTCAGCCCACTTTGAATGTTAGACAAGCAAGATGCGTAGACTTCTTAAGCGGTTTTGATTTTGACATTAAACACTTACAGGGAAAGGAGAATAGAGTGGCAGATGCCTTAAGTCAAAAGGTACAAAATCTGTACGAAATTTCCATTAGTGAATGGAAAAGTCCTTTCGGAGAAATGATAAAGGAAGCTGCGGAACAAGATGCCAAGTATCAGCAAATAAAACAGCAATTACAGCAACCTTCCAACGAGAAAAATCTGCAAGGATATGATTTGGATGATACAGGAATGTTGTATTACCAGAAAAGATTATTTGTACCAAACCAAAACAATATTAAGAATCTGATACTAGATGAATTCCACATTAGCCATTACGCAGGTCATCCTGGATATCAGAAAATGATTACAGCAATCATAAAAGATTACTTCTGGCCAGGGATGAAGAAGAACGTGGCTGAATACTTGGCACGTTGTTTGGAGTGCCAACAAATTAAAGCAGAACATCAGCATCCGGCTGGACTGCTACAACCACTACCCATTTCAGAATGGAAATGGGAAACCATTTCCATGGATTTCATCACTGGATTACCTAAGACAAAAAAAAACAATGACTCCATTATGGTGGTTGTAGACAAGTTGAGCAAAGCTGCCCATTTCATACCTGTACAATCCACTTATAGAGCCGCACAAATCGCTCACATTTTTATGTAGAACATGTTCAGATTACATGGACTCCCAAAGACAATAATTTCGGATCGAGATGTAAAATTTACATTTGCCTTTTGGAGGATGTTATTCGTTGAACTCGGAACTCAGCTGAACTTTAGCACGACATACCATCCTCAAACTGACGGGCAGACAGAACGAGTAAACCAAGTGGTAGAAGATATGCTAAGGGCTTATGTAATGCAGCAAAATATGCTATGGGAAGAGTACTTACACTTGGTAGAGTTTGCGTATAATAATGGATATCATACCTCAATGCAAATGAGCCCTTTCGAAGTTTTGTACGGTCGAAAATGCCGCACACCTTCGAATTGGGGCAGACCCGAAGATAGACTGAGTTTGGGGCCGGTCATGCTCACAGAAATGGAAGATATGGTAAAAAAGGTACACACCAACTTGAAAGCTGCTCAAGACAGACAGAAAAATTTTGCTGATCGCAAAAGAAGATTCAAGGAATACCTGGTTGGAGACCATGTATATATTAAAATTAAAGCCAAAAAGAGTACCTTGCAGTGGAGTGGGTGTGCCAAGCTAGCACCTCGATATTGTGGACCATTCCAAGTCCTGGAAAGAATTGGACCAGTAGCGTACCAACTCGCCTTGCCAAGCCACATTCGGGTTCATAATGTTTTTCATGTTTCCGTGTTAAAGAAATATGTCTATGATCCTAGACATGTGATCAAATGGCAGGATATTCAGGTGGGAATTGTTGATTACAATGAGCCTGGCAAAAGGATTTCTTTTAAAAAAAAACTAACTTAAACATTGTATGTGACAGGTCGAACCGGAAGGAGAGGTACTAGTCGAACCACTAAGCATCCTCGACCGGAGAGAAGTGCAGCTGCGGAGACGAGCTATTACCCAAGTTAAGGTACAATGGCGGCATTATGGTCCTGAGGAGGCCACTTGGGAAGATGAAATATTAATGAAAAGAACCTATCCGGAGCTATTTATGACTGAGAGACATCGAGACGATGTCCAATCTCAGGGGGAGGAGATGTAATGACCCGGAAAAATTATAAATGACTCTTATGTTGTTACCAACTTGGGTAAAACATTGAACAAGAATTATTTTTACTTTCAAAATTACGTCATTATAAATGTTGTTAATTTATAATTGGAAATGAATGGGAAAATGAAAGTTAATAATTATTCTTTGGGGAATTGTTTTCTTTACTGGTAATGTAAAGGAAAACGGTTGCCAAGGAACAAAACCCTAACTGCTTTCCTTCCTTCCTTAGTGAAAAGGAAAGGAAAAAGGAAAGACCGGGCTGTTAGAGGAACAGACAGTAAGAAAGGAAAGGGAATGATTAAAAATAAAGAAAACATGCTAAGTCTGGTAAGGACCAGATAGCATGGGCACAGAGGTGCATTTTAAAATTTCCTGAAGGTAGTAGCCTAGAAAAGAAGCTTGGGGGGAGACCCGAAGTTTAGACGGTCTCATGGTCGGGAGAAAGAGAAGTTGAAACTAGTTTGCCGCAAAAGAGGAAAATTGTGCAAATAATATTACAGGTAAGTATGTTGTTCTGTTATTAAATACAGTGTAGAGTATCTCAGTAAAGGGTTCAAATTAATGGTAGGCCCGTGTTTTCTTAAAAGATAGAGAAAAGAGACTACCCTTGGTTTGCAAAAAAATTAATACAGAGGAAATACCAATAAATTGGTAAAGAATAGATGTCCTTTTAATAGTCAGAGGGTTTGTATGGGAAAGAATAAGAAAATGAAAATTACCCTTGGTCTGTATAGATAATACAGAAGAAATATCAATAAAATAGTAAAGGGTAGGTGCCCTTTAATCATATAGAGAACCGAATACCAAATTGCACATAAATACAGTAAAACCTTGTTGGTAAAAGCAACAATAAAAGAATCAACTGAATATGATTCACATCTGTGTTAATCATTTTATAGTTCGAATCGAACAAATAATAAGGAAATTGTCGCACAGTACTTATATCATTATTGAATCAAACAAGAATCCGTTGAATATTTGTTGCGACCATACGATTACAAAACTAATATCAGATACCCTTGGTATAATAACCAATAACGAGAACTTTATTACAATAATCCCATGCATAATACTCTAGGCTACATAACGGAAACCAGCATAAAAGAATAGTAACTGTCACTCTGCGGTTACGTTTGCGGCGTATGGTTCACGCCTTCCGAAGGAGTGTAGCAAAGTATTCAAGAGCAAGAGTATTAAACGTTTCAATACACAATAAACCAACGTATAAAGAGAACACTGTTAAATTAATATGCACGCGAATATGTACACAATCCGTCTGCATGGATATCATAACATTGGCGGAAAGCAAATAAAATAACCCTTGAACAAGTATTGACTTGATTCCAAGTGAAACAGAGGAAAAACAGTATACCCATTAATTGTATTGTGCTCAGCGTATGAGATACATCCTTAAAAAAAAACATAAGTTCAAATAATACTGTAAACAAAATGTCACGGAGTAACAGAGACCAGATAATCATTGTATCACTGCTTCTAATAAACAAGAAAATCTTATGGAATGGAGTTCACGACCCAAACAGTACAGTATTACATTGAACTACCCGCAACTGAAAATTTCATCCAAAAACAAAATGACAGTAAGACCCAAAGGGTCATGGAATTCGATGCCTCATGAAATGGCATTCGGAAAGTTCCCGAAAGAGTATGGCCAGGGAACCAACTCCTCAACAGAAAGCTCAAAGGAGCGACCTGGCATAAGAAAAGAAACGTAACCGCGGAAGCCGACACCAATCTCTGGTATACACCATTAAACAGGAATGTTAAAAGCCATACCCGGAATGTGGAATGAGCACCAGCAGAACTGTTGGCCATTCCTTTCTCCGCAGCATGGGCACACCAACACTGTCATACACATACAGAACGATTCATGAGTAATAACTTAAGTAGTTCAACATTTCAACAAGAAGTAGAGGTACAGGGAACGAATATCATTAACAAAGATACATTGAGGTCCATACTCGGGACAGGGTTTGAACGCTAGCAAACTGCTGGTAAATCCTTCCTTCGCGGTATGGATTTGCCGAGCCTGTAAAACATGCTATCAGATAAAACTTGTGAATAATACAACCCCGTTATGCCGGTTTTCAGAAAATAACTGAAGGTGGTACTACAAAATATACAAACGCATAACATACCTCTTCTTCCGCTATTGGAATCAACGTGTAGGAGGATAGTGCATCCTTCTCAATGATGGCGTTCGGCCTCACCTCCAGTTACAGGGAAACAAAACTCAGGCGTAACAATGGTGGACTTGCGAGCAGAGAAAACCCTCTTAGAAAACTAACCATGCACAAATGAAAGTCACAAGCCCTAGAAAGGTCCAAATGAAGACCTTGCCCTCGCTCCTGTCCGTTCGATGGAGGGAGGGCCGATCATCACCATTCATTAATTTTGGAATCCCGAGAAATCCGCATGATGCCAGAAGTATTAATGTCAACAGCTACCCGCCATACGAAAATCGGATCAGTAAAGGAAACATTCTTCAAGGAGATCCAGTTGTCTGCCATGTGGCTAATCAACCATTAATGAGTTTAGAGTTGGAAACCATGTCACATTGCCAACGCAGCCATGCATACACAGGAAATCCATTTAGTAGCAAGTATCGAAAATTGTAATGGGTGAGTCTACGTGCCAACACAGTCGAGAGGTTGGCAGATGATGTCTCATTAAAGTCTATAAGAGCTATGAGATGTAACCCTTTGATCATGGTGATATTGATATATATATATATATATTATATACTATAATATTAATATATTATGCGTAAACCTTAAAAACATTGTAACATGTCTTATGTGGTTATGCATATAACCACCGAATTATGTGTTATGACGTATATGGTTAGGCAGATAATAATTTTTTTTTTTTTACATGGTTATCATATGGTAAATATTGAATGAGGTTCATGACATGTGGTATCTGAGCCCAGTTACAAAACTGAGGCCTCTAGGCAAATAGAGATGCCATCTATAATAAATAATATTACAGGTTTAGGAATTCAAAGAATTTCAACATGAGGAGAGCAGACAGTACATCTCGCAGATATGCAATGGGACAAGGGACACATGGACCGGAGAGTAACCCTGAGTTATGGGTACAGCTGGGAGCAGAAGCCAGAAATACAAACTAAGCTATTCTAGAAACAGTACAGGAGCTAAAGAATGAGATGGCTCGGTTGCGAGAGGACAATGCACGATTAACAATGGAACAAGAAAGAATTTTAAAAAGTTTGTCTGACAGATAGAACCAACCACCAGTTAACCCTAGCATGGAACAACAGAGAATATCGAAAGAACAGAACCATCACATGCCCCCAGAGCGATAAGAGGAACAGGAGGAATGTTTTGATAATGCGTATGAACAACAAACCTCAAAGAGACAAAGGGTGGAATTACAAGGGGAATTCCGTAACATAAAACCACCACACTTTGATGGGGAGCAAGAAGAAGCAGCAGAAGCATGGTTGATCAACATGAATAAGTATTTTCAGTTGTATGAATACGACCATAACCTTAAGGTAGGATTGGCTATTTTCCAGCTGCAGGGAAAGACTACCTTATGATGAGAGGAAGTCAAAATTGTAAAGGGAGTGACTGAGCAGACTATTACTTGGGAAAATTTCCAAAGGTATTTTAAGGAGAGGTATTTAACTGAACGTTTTTTATGATGAAAAGGCAAAGGAATTCCACGATTCACAGTTGGGGCAGCAAACCATGGATGAATTCATCACCCGGTTTACCTCCTTACTTCGCTACGTGCCATATATGAGGGAGGAAAAGGTGAAAGGACAACGATTTGTTAGTAGCTTGCCACCTTATATGCGAGAGAGGATTGAGTTCGACAATCCAAAGTCTATGGATGAGGTGATTCATAAAGCCAGAATTTGCTATCAACAAAGTAAGCAAAAAGGCGAAGCTGTTGGTAGGAAATGGAATGAGAAAAAGAATTTCAAGTCAATTGGAAGCAATAGAGGAAACCGTAGTGGCGGAAGCAAGGGGAATGGCAAAGGACTAAATAGTAGAATTCCATCGAAATCTACATCTAAACTCAATATAGTAAATAAATCCAGGGGTGGTGAATAGCATGCTAGATTGGACGGCAAAGGGACAGCAAGGCCCCCGGTTTAGTGTTGGGGCTGTGGAGGGCCGCACTATGTCAAAAAATGCCCACAACGTAAGGGAATAGAACAGTTATCTCAAATTGATGAAGCTTCAATGGTTGGCGAGGTTGGGCATAGTGTGCCAAGAATTAATGCAACATTGGAGGATTGGCAAGCAGAATATCAACCAACAATGGTCGAATTTGAAGGTAAAATCTCAGACTTTCCCATAGCTATTTTAATTGATCCAGGGGCTACACTAAGCTATATAATTCCAAAATTAGTAGAACGATGTAAATTACAACCTGTTAAATTTAAAATTCCTTGGCTGGTACAATTGGCTATTGGAGCCAAAAGACGGGTAATGGAAAAAATCGATAATTGTTCCTTTACTATAGCAGAACAACCGATAATGGCTGATTTAAATATACTCCCTCTTGGTTCATATGACATTTTAATTGGGATGGACTACTTGGAAAAACATCGGCCTTTAGTAGACTGCAAAAGCAAGGTTATATACTACAGAGATCAGCACGGAAACAGGAAGGAAATGCAGGGAATTAAACGACCTATGCAGATCCGCCTAATAACTGCAACCCAACTGGCAAAGTGCATCCAGAAACGATGCCAGATTTATGTTATTCAGGTAGGATATGCTGATGCTAAGGATAAACCAACAGTATTGAATGACATCCCTGTAATATGAGAATTTACAGATGTATTTCCAGAAGAAATTCCTGGGTTACCACCAAAAAGAAATATAGACTTCATTATAGAATTGGTACCAGGCGCAGCCCTGGTATCATGGGCACCTTACAGAATGAGTGTGCCTGAGTTAACACAATTGAAAATGCAGTTGCAAGAATTATAGGATAAAAACTACATTCGGCCCAGCATGTCACCATGGGGAGCCCCGGTATTATTTGTTAAGAAGAAGGATGGAACTTTACGGATGTGTATTGACTATCACCAGCTGAATAAGCTGACCGTCAAAAACAAATATCCATTACCTCGGATCGATGAATTGTTTGATCAAGTAAAAGGCACGACGGTGTTTTCTAAGATTTATCTACGATCAGGATGAATGACGACTATCATGGATCAGTATAAGATCTCTGAGAACAAGGAAACAAGGATAATGGTCCAGACAATGTCCATGCCTAAAGAACAGAGAAGCCATGCTAAAGTACAATCAAGCTCTGTGAGCCTTGAATAGGCATGGTGAGTCTCAGTGATGGGAGAGATGCAATATAGAGAGTACCGTGCTTGGTTTGAGTAAGTAGCTGCACTGAGAATTAATTCTCAGTATGGGGAAATAGTCAAGTGCCCATTCTCAAGTGAAGGTAGTGGCAGAGACCAAGTTCGGTGTAGACAACAAAATGTAGGGCCATGCCTAAGTACAATGTGTAGTGTAAAATAAGGACAATGCAGTAGCATCGATCGAGGAGATAGCAGAGGAACAAAACCCAGGAGCTTGATTTAGCATGTGGGGTAAAGAAGCATAGTTGTTAGAGACAGCCAATAAAAAATACCTCTAAGTGTGAGTAGTGTTTTGTGAAGCTAAGGAAGATCTAGTTCCACAGAGTGGGGCCGACAGTGTTTATGCAGAGTTAAAGAGACCCAGAGAGCATCGTGTTTTGTAAGCAAGATTGAAGGTTCCTATGCACTATGTAAGCAAGGTTGAAGGTGCATGTACACTGTGTAAGAAAGGTTGAAGTTACTATGCTCTATGTTTAAGATTTAAGTGCACGTGCTCTGTATTTAAGGCTGAAGTGCCTATGTGATGTGTGGGACGTCAAAAGTGTCTATGAGTTGATGTGAGCAGAAACCCAAGAATTGAGCCTATGCTGTGTGAATCAAGGCCAAGAGCAAACTGTGTTGTCGAAAGCAGAGTGGCAAAGAGAAGTGTGTTCTGGAATCAACTGTATTTTGTAACCTTCCATTCATGTATGCATTTTAAAATTCCAATTCACATAATTGGCATCATCCAACTCGGTTTCTTTATTTAGATATGATTGTGCAAGAGGATTAGCCATTTTGAAACAAATCTTTCTCCAAATTCAAATCCATAACTAATTTTTAAGCTCACAAACAATGATTTCATATTTCAAGAGATTCATAATTAACCTCAGAAAAATTCAAATAAATACCATATACATAATTCATTAGCACCATATTTTGTAGCAACTGATTCCATGCAATATTAATTTTAGTTTCCAAAAAACTCACCGAGCTTCAAATCTTAACACAAACAATGGATAAGAACTAAGTCAAATGTTGTAGAGTACTTACCAATGTGTGGTTTGATTCCATTCTTCGATCTCCAAAGCACACCATCCAAAAATTTCTCATCAATAGACTTGTTGGGATGCAATGTAGGTTCAAACTACATAGAAATATCAAGAATGAGCTCATATGGGTTTGAAGGATTAAAATGATAAAAAATTATATTATCTTGAAAGTAATTAAATTAGACCTGGGCTCAGATGGATTAAACCCTTTAAATGATAATGTAATTAGGATCTGACATAACCATTATGCTTTACATTGATAATCCCAACACCAAAGAGGCAATCGACTATGAATTGTTGAAACTCGAACTGCAGGTCGAGAGGCATGCCAGTTTAAGCCTTGTGGTTGACCCCTTCTCAAAGTTGTGGAATAACTTATTCTAGTTACAATATGCTATTGAAACCGACTTTTCCATAAATGGTTACAATTCAAGCTTATGTTGGTCATTTGAGTGCCTTGTGAACACTTTTAGAGAAGAGATTAGATGCAAAGGAAAATAAAGATTGATTTATGTACATTTATAGCCCTTATCCTAAAAACAATGATCTGTGTACATTTATTGCAACCTATTAAGAAAATTACCTCTATTTATTACAATAAATTTGAAATGATGGTTGTAATTCATAGCTTCATATTTCCTATATTAAGTCTAGCCCAAAGGTAGCGGGATAGGTATTTTCAGGGTAGTACATATTCCAAGAAGAATAAATGATTTTGGAAAAATTATTTCCCCTCCTTTTGAGGGCCTTGGGAAATTCTAGGGCTAATGTGGTTACATGCAAAAAATACACCTTTTCTTTGATTCATTGATCATAGATAGTGCCATAGCCTTAGTTTCCACTTTTGATGCTCACTTCCAGCAATTGCTTAACACAATTCTCAAACTTAGTGAGGAACATCCCACACATCGGGTTTCACCTCCAAACACCACCACTCTATGATCTCATTGGCAGTTGAATCTGAGGGAAAGGTCATCAGAAAGAAACCTTTTATATTCCTTTTATAATAGGCACCTCGTCTCTTGCCATTTCCCATTTCTTTGAAATGTAATTCGTGATGAACTTCACAAAGAACCACCCCAAGCTCGTCAAAGAGTCACCTTCTGAGCAGCCTCCAATACTTCATCTATCTAAACATCCTCCTCAAAAATCAAATCTTTCTCACCAGACTTCAACCTAACATTTTTTCTTTTCCTTCCCTTCTTCCTAGCCGACTTATGCTTGTGTTCCTCCTTATCCCAAACTAGGGTATCATCAACCAAAGCCTCACTTGTTGTATATCATTTTCGAATTTATTGTATTAATATATTTAATATATTTTTTTGTGAAATATTAATACATATTTAATATATTATTTAACAAATTTTCATTTTCGTTGTTTAAACTGGGTTTCTGACAACCTATATGAATTCAACACTATGAATTGAAAACTCTCCAAAAAATTGAAGAGAGCATACAACAATCTCAAGTACTTAACTAACACTATTATCAAATACATAGTTATTTATATTTTACTTAATTTAATTGTTTATTAGTTAGAATAAAATTAACTTATACTTTTAAATTATGTTTTATTTGTCAATATTTTATACAAATAAATAATATAATATTCACTCGAATACTCTCTTCCCTTTTTCTTCAATAATATCTATCTATAATAAATATGTAATCTTCTTTTCCAAAATTTATACACAAATTAAAAAAAAAAGTAATACTATAATTAACTATGATGTCTACAAAAGTAAATAATATATATTAGTAACATCGATAAACATCAAAAACACTTATTTCATAATACACATCTCATTACCGAACATTAAAAAATCATAAAAATTAATTAAATTATAATTTTGTTTTGACAACATATTATTATTGGCATTACTAATTAAAAAAATAATATATAAACTGAAGAGATACACATTTAAACAAATAATGTAAAAAAATCGTAAGAATAGAGATTCACCCCATTTGTTATTGATAGTCTTCTAGAATTTTTTGCAATACCATGGGCCAATGCTATGGCTTATCAATTCCACATGCCCAAAAAACCATCACTCATTTCATGTGACACTTGTTTATATGACATTTTTTTTAATTAATCAATTTAATTAAAAATAAAAAAATGACAACTACCTTCAAGATAAATCTCAATCATTGATGCTTGTATACTACTAAAAATATCCTATAATATTCCATAGTGGTTAAATCCCTACCATCCACTCTTAATTATCGATAATTAAATTAAAATTTAAAAACTCTATTATCAAATAGCCACACTTATAGACATAATTACCACTTACTAATTATTAATAACTAAATTAGAATTAGAAACTATATTCTTATATCAACACTCCTACCAACACAATTGCTAAAAATATATATAAAACAAGTAAATGAACGGGCCTATCAACATAATTACATAAAAAAAATACATAAAGTAGGTAACATAATTATTTTTAAAAATATATACCTACCAACACAATTACTAAAAGTATATATATAACAAGTAAAATGAACATGCCTATTAACATAATTACATAAAAAATACATAAAGCAGGTAACATAATTACTTTTAAAAATATATGAAACAATTAAAATAAACACAACTATCAATATAATTACATAAAAAAATAAAAAAAATACATAAAATAGGTAAACTAGACATGCCTATCAACATAATTACTTTTAAAAATATATGAAACAATTAAAATATATAAAACAAGTAAAATTAACACGCCTCTCAACATAATTACATAAAAAATTACATAAAGTAGGTAGAGTAGACATGCCTATCAACATAGTTACTTTTAAAAATATATTAAACAAGTAAAATGAACACGCTTATCAACATAAAAAAAAATATAATGTAGGTAGAGTGGACACGCCTATCAACATAGTTACTTTTAAAAATAGATGAAACAATTAAAATACATAATATAATATAGGTAGAGTAGACACGCCTACCAACATGATTGCTTTTAAAATGATATAAATTATTAAAATATACACGCTTATCAAAATAATTACTTAATAAACAATTAAAATATAATAAACAAGTAAAAATGAACACGCTTATCAACATAATTACATAAAAAAATATATAATGTAGGTAGAGTGGACACACCGATCAACATAGTTACTTTTAAAAATATATGAAACAATTAAAATACATAATATAGGTAGAGTAGACACATCTATCAACATAAATACTTTTAAAACTATATAAAACAATTAAAATAAACACGACTATCAACAATATTAATAAAAATTACATAAAATAGGTAAACTAAACATGCCTATCAACATAATTACTTTTAAAAATATATAAATAATTAAAATACACACGCTTATCAAAATAATTACTTAATATACCATAAATATCTTCATAATTACCATCTAATAATTACCAAAATTATGAAATAACATCTATCAACATAATTATTTTAAAAAATACATAAAACCTAAATACTTTTAAGTATTCAAAAAACAAATAAATTTTATTAAATAAATAAGTAAAACACAACATTGTTCTAACTATTAAAAAACAAATAAAAAAACCTTTTTTCAAAATATTACCAAATATATTTTTGATATATTACGATGAATTAATCTCGTTTTACCGAGATTTGTCCTCGTACGGGTCAAATTCTATTTCCATCGGCAAAACCCTAATCCGCAAAAACCTAAAACCCGAATCCGCAAAAACCTAAAAACATAGGTGAATGGCCTCAAAAAGGATGAGGAAAATGATCCATAGATAAATGTATGGATTATGGCTTAACACAAGGTATCCGCTTCCATCTTCTTCCCATCTCTCTTTCGCTGTGTGGAGGAGCTTAGCACTGTCTGCCAACAAGAACAATGACGAGCAGGAAGGAAGAAGAGAATGACAATACGAGCAGAGATCAGAAAAGTGAATATCTGCCACAAGCAGGTAGAGAGCATGATGAATCTCTTCCCCCGCCTCCAGGAAACGAAAACATACAGCCAGGGGGGTCAATGCATGCAGAACCACCGAGGTTGGTTCCAATCGGCTTAAATCAAGGAGATGAACGGCGGAGATCTATAGTGGAGGCATTACAGCAACGCCAATATTATAAAGATGAAGCGCGAATGTTTTCAAGCCTCAAAGGGCAGCTTACCGAAGAATCGGTAACTTCAATCGTCCAGCATCTCCATGGTATTGACAGCGACAGCGAACGCTTTCTATTTATCAGGAAAGAGCCGGGAAGGATGCTTGATGGTGACAAATGGACAAGGACAGATGTAGACTGGGCACTGAATGATTGGATAATTTCTCATCAGGTCGACCAACCCGCAACGATCAGGGACAGAAGCACTTCATCGAATCCCAGTCAGAAAGGTAAGCAGGTTATAAGAAGCTACAACGTTGAAAATCGCGACCAAGGCACTTCATCGCGTCCCCGTGATAAAGGTGAGAACCTTATAAGCCAACCTTCCAGGCAAAAATATGGTTATCTGCCACAGCTCTACGAGGAACTTGGCAGTTCTATGCCCGGATTTCTTGGAAACAGCGAGGAAGTCGAAGGTTTCTCAGTTGGGGGAAGGAAAAGCTTCAAGAGATCCGTCAGGAGTTGAGTTGCCGTTCCCGTGCTCGTAGTTTAGAGAAAACCCATGCTGAAAATATGGATGACATAGAGCTAATCGAGTGTCATAGCCCTTCTGGCGAGTGGAAAAAGGTTTGCACTTTGTGGGGTGTTGACCTTTATGAAGAAGACGTTGGGGATCCTCCGGGGAAATCTATGCCCGACGTGGGGTCAAATTAAATGTGTACTGAAAATAGGCGAATAAAATCAGATTTGTTCGCCTTTTTAACATTCCAGTTTTTCGTATTTCTGTATTTAAGTTACTATCACATCAATATTATCACTTCCTTCGATGGGTTTATGTCATGGTTTCCCTTTCGTTATGTCATTCTTGGTGTATTTCATCTTTAAATATCAAGCACTTTGTTTCTCCAGGGGAAGCTCATTTTTTTTTTCTCATATGATTATTTCCATTATGCTTGTTTCTAATGCGCTTTTGATGTTGATCACTGTTGATCAATATTTTCATGTTAACTTCCCTCAACACATTGAAACTTAGCTTGCGGATTTCTTAATCAAGATGGTATTGAAATCCAAGGCTATATTCAATTAAATAATGTTTCTTCAATGATTTTCAAGTTACCATAGTTCATCTTATTTAAGCATTTTTCTTTTAGGGTGAGATATGAACATCTTTAAAGAATTTTATGAGGATGTTCCATAATCAAAATGTAGAATATTTTTTTTCACAAAATAATAGAATGGAAAATTTTAGATAGAAATTGTATAACCAGTAGTTGTGTTTGAAAAATCAAATGACATTATCAAATTCAATGGTTGTAGTGAAATATTTAAATGATGGGAATTTATTAAAAAAAAAATTATTTAAATAAAAATTCCAGTGGTTATTGTTAATAAAAATAAAAATAAAAAAAAATTCCATGTCTAATCTTAATACAATTTTTGTATTAGGATATTACTCTTTAATGTCTAAAATAGCTTTTGTTAATAAAAAAATAAAATTTTTCCATGTCTAATCTTAATTCAACTTTTGTATTAGGATACTACACTTTAATGTCTAAAATAACTTGATCATACTTTGATCTTGGTTTGGTCCATCTCTTCCATTCAATTTAGATACCTTTGCATTCACTGGTTCTCCATGCAATCATTCATATGTTAATTTTTATTCATTTTTCTTTTACTAGTGGTAGCTCGCTTGATCACCTATGTTTTCATTATAGATGTTAGTCAAAGATGATCCAAATATCTCTCCAAATCACTAAAATCAAGTACTCAATGCACAAAACACAAATCTAGATGATTCTTAGCTTGTTGTTCTATGCTTTAGTAGTCTATCGTGTTGACCATGTATTGATTAGGAACTCTGGAATAGTTGTGATTCAGTTTAATAGGTGTTTCACCATCTCGAGATGCCTTGGAGAAAAAAACATGTTTCAATTTTAACCCAGATTGTCTCGACACATAATAACGAATGATGAATTGCGAAGTTTCTTAAAATTGCACTTTACATTTTACAATCCATTTATTTTCAAGAAATTCCAAAAATTAAAATTTAAGAAAAATACCTCAAGTGTTATTATTTATTTTCAAGAAATTCCAAAAATTAAAATTTAAGAAAAATATGTCAAGTGTTATTATGGCCAAAATGTGACAGAATATTGTCATAAATAACAATAATAAGCATTTTTTAAAACTAAAGGAAAAAAACATAGAAATTTCATTAGCCAAAATGAGGATTGGCATGTGTCTCTCCATTCTTTATGCCCATTAGCTTGTTTGAATTTCAAAGGTTATGTGACATTCATTATTTTTGTGATTAAGAAATAATATTTAAATCCTTTTGGTGGTTTTGGTGCTTCACTACTTTCATCTCCTCTCCTACTTTGTGGTGAATCATCTCTTCCTCTTTGTACCTTATGGCTGCTACCTGTGTCCATGTCACTAGTATAGATTTATCTTAAGCATAGATCTAACATGAGTTGAGAGGGATCAACTTTCTTCCCATGCAAACTTATTTTAGAGTGCCAAAGAAAAAGTGTAGTTTTTCATTGTTTAAATTGTATTTTCGAATGCCATAGAGATTACATAACTTATTTTTTTCAATAGCTTTATAGGATACATACATAATTTTTTTAAACAATATATAAAATATTTTACATAACATATGTATTGAGTCATTTTATTAGCACAAATTAAAATGATTTTTTTCCTCTTAATATATTTTTAACTATAAGTCATTTTTAGTTCATTTTAAAATATTTTATTCATAACCCACATTGGATATTTTATTATATACAAAATTCAAATAATTTATTTTAACATTTTTCTCTATATAGATATATATGAAGTTGATATCAACACAAATTAGTTAACATAGATTTTCAAGTAGTTTATTTCATTCATGTGTTGAAATATTTTTTAAAATTATAAGGTTTAAATATCTTACTCAATTTTTTTTTATGTCTAATTACTTTATGTGAAATTATATAATGTCATATGGACAAGTAATTAAACATACATAGAATATTATTTTTTCTCTTTTATTATAGCCAACGTTAATTTTATATTTAGAGAATTTTTTTTAAGAAACACATGTCAACTCCAGTTTTAGCACAGATATACTTACACATTGTCTTCACACTAGGTTATAGAATGATCCTCTCACCTCAACTAGATTTTTCCTTTTTTTTCCTGCTTATCATTTGCTTCCTCTTTGACATCATTATCATCATAAGGAATGTGTCATGCATCATAATTGTCCTTCTTATGACCTTCATTTGCATGCTCATGAAATATCACATCTTTTATCACAAAAAATTTGTATGTGAAAGAATCAAACAACTTATATGCTTTATGATCTTAACATTAACCAATAAAAATACACTTGATAACTTTTCAATTAAGTTTTCTCCTATCTTGTTCTTGGACATTTGGCATTGTGTGCATGGATAGTGTCCTTGAGAAGGCATCTGCAAGTTTGTTAACATTGATGTCAAGAGTCATGTTGAGGAGTTGTTTTGGGCAGTTGGCTTTTCTAAAAACTAGCAAGAGTGTTGGCAGTGATGTCAATCAGACAAGCTTGGTTGTTTGTTGCAACTGATGTTGGTAGTGATGGCCCGGGAAGAATATCATGGTAGCTGCAAGTTTCATGTAGAGAATCATCATACTAGCATTCTTATTGGAAAAACAATAAAATGATGATTATAGAGATGGTCGGGGATGGGAGTCCATGGGAGTTGTAGGCATGATGCTAAGGACACATTGTGGAAGTGATTCCTAGTTGTCTTGAGATTTAAAAACCAGAAGATTGGCATTGAGGTTGGAGCCATGTTTTGAGGTATCATATGGGCTCAATGGCTAATTGGACCCCTTCAATTGGAAAGTGATCTCGAAGAGAATTCCAACGATATGCATAAGTCCAGAAATGGACTTGTGGGTCAAAAGTTATGACCTGCTGAAGTTCAATGTGTTAAAAACTTAAGCAAGGAAGAATCCTACATATCGCAAGCCCACAAATTAGAGGTCTAGTGAGATCAAAGACCAGAGATTGGAGGCGAATCCATTACAGAAATAAAAAATCAGAGGACTTGGGGAACCGCGTTTTGACGTCCCGACTAATCCTAATCGGTGATTGGAGGATCTGTGGTGCAGTGCAACAGTGTATGCATTTCACCGATCAATGACTTATGATATCGAAAATTAGAGGTCTCGACATATCGGAGGGCATGCCATATCAGCGATTGCATATTAGGGACCTAGGAAAATCAGCAATCACGATTGGAGGTCCCGCATATTAGAACTCCCACAAATCAGGGATTTGAGCCTCTAGTGTTAAATCATTAGGAAAGCCAAATATGAAAATACAAAGGACTTCATTACAAAACAAAGTTTGGGAGGCCTCTTTCTCTCTCCTCCATGAGGACACGTGGAGACATCCAATTGGGTCCAATAAGGACACGTAATAGCTGGCAGATGAGCTCTGATAAGGACAGATGGTTGTGAGGTATTGGATCTAATAAGGATACATGGGAACAAGTGGTGAGCTCTAATCAGGACACATGGAAAGATCTGATTAGTTCTGATACGACCAAGTGGATGTTGTCTTCATCATGATAGGAAAATACACAGGGATACGTCGCAGAAAATTGAGGTGTCTTAAGGTGGCCTAATGGGTCATATTCAGGTGACACATGTCACCACTCAGAAGATGCCATGTGGTAGGTGACGATTTCAGATCGAAGATCGGCAATTGGACGCTTGCAATGGTTGTCACATTGGCCACCTTGGTGAATCACTGATTCAGTGGCAACGATATAAGCACTGGCACGTGGTCACGAAGAGTCAAAGAACGGAGGGCTAGGGCCAAACACAGAGGGCCATCAGTGATTGGCGATCGAATGTTTGTGATGGATGGCACATGGTCACAGTTGCAAAATTGTCGATTAGAGGGCTCCGATATGGTTACTAAATGGTCACAACGCTCGGTCATATAGTGGAGATTTGGTGAGAGCTAAAATAGAAGAGGTTTGAATATCAATGGTCGGGAAGCGGCAGTTTGCAATCTTGCACCAATGTGAAGTTACGATGGAAAATATCTGATAATGCAACAGTACAAAGGTCTATTGATGGTGTATGGGTCGATAGTTGTAGGAGTAAATAGAGAACAAAGCTTTGGTTGTAGGATGAATGACGACTATCATGGATCAGTTTAAGATCTCTGAGAACAAGGAAGCAAGGATAATGGTCCAGACAATGTCCATGCCTAAAGAACAGAGAAGCCATGCTAAAGTACAGTCAAGCTCTGTGAGCCTTGAATAGGCATGGTGAGTCTCAGTGATGGGAGAGATGCAATATAGAGAGTACCGTGCTTGGTTTGAGTAAGTAGCTGCACTGAGAATTAACTCTCAGTATGGGGAAATAGTCAAGTGCCCATTCTCAAGTGAATGTAGTGGTAGAGACCAAGTTCGGTGTAGACAACAAAATGTAGGGCCATGCCTAAGTACAATGTGTAGTGTAAAATAAGGATAATGCAGTAGTATCGATCGGGGAGATAGCAGAGGAACAAAACCCAGGAGCTTGATTTAGCATGTGGGGTAAAGAAGCATAGTTGTTAGAGACAGGCAATAAAAAATACCTCTAAGTGTGAGTAGTGTTTTGTGAAGCTAAGGAAGATCTAGTTCCACAGAGTGGGGCCGATAGTGTTTATGCAGAGTTAAAGAGACCCCGAGAGCATCGTGTTTTGTAAGCAAGATTGAAGGTTCCTGTGCACTATGTAATTAAGGTTGAAGGTGCATGTGCACTGTGTAAGAAAGGTTGAAGTTCCTATGCTCTATGTTTAAGATTTAAGTGCATGTGCTCTGTATTTAAGGCTGAAGTGCCTATGTGATGCGTGGGACGTCAAAAGTGTCTATGAGTTGATGTGAGCAGAAACCCGAGAATTGAGCCTATGCTGTGTGAATCAAGGCCAAGAGCAAACTGTGTTGTGGAAAGCAGAGTGGCAAAGAGAAGTGTGTTCTGGAATCAACTGTATTTTGTAACCTTCCATTCATGTATGCATTTTAAAATTCCAATTCACATAATTGGCATCATCCAACTCGGTTTCTTTATTTAGATATGATTGTGCAAGAGGATTAGCCATTTTGAAACAAATCTTTCTCCAAATTCAAATCCATAACTAATTTTTAAGCTCACAAACAATGATTTCATATTTCAAGAGATTCATAATTAACCTCAGAAAAATTCAAATAAATACCATATACATAATTCATTAGCACCATATTTTGTAGCAACTGATTCCATGCAATATTAATTTTAGTTTCCAAAAAACTCACCGAGCTTCAAATCTTAACACAAACAATGGATAAGAACTAAGTCAAATGTTGTAGAGTACTTACCAATGTGTGGTTTGATTCCATTCTTCGATCTCCAAAGCACACCATCCAAAAATTTCTCATCAATAGACTTGTTGGGATGCAATGTAGGTTCAAACTACATAGAAATATCAAGAATGAGCTCATATGGGTTTGAAGGATTAAAATGATAAAAAATTATATTATCTTGAAAGTAATTAAATTAGACCTGGGCTCAGATGGATTAAACCCTTTAAATGATAATGTAATTAGGATCTGACATAACCATTATGCTTTACATTGATAATCCCAACACCAAAGAGGCAATCGACTATGAATTGTTGAAACTCGAACTGCAGGTCGAGAGGCATGCCAGTTTAAGCCTTGTGGTTGACCCCTTCTCAAAGTTGTGGAATAACTTATTCTAGTTACAATATGCTATTGAAACCGACTTTTCCATAAATGGTTACAATTCAAGCTTATGTTGGTCATTTGAGTGCCTTGTGAACACTTTTAGAGAAGAGATTAGATGCAAAGGAAAATAAAGATTGATTTATGTACATTTATAGCCCTTATCCTAAAAACAATGATCTGTGTACATTTATTGCAACCTATTAAGAAAATTACCTCTATTTATTACAATAAATTTGAAATGATGGTTGTAATTCATAGCTTCATATTTCCTATATTAAGTCTAGCCCAAAGGTAGCGGGATAGGTATTTTCAGGGTAGTACATATTCCAAGAAGAATAAATGATTTTGGAAAAATTATTTCCCCTCCTTTTGAGGGCCTTGGGAAATTCTAGGGCTAATGTGGTTACATGCAAAAAATACACCTTTTCTTTGATTCATTGATCATAGATAGTGCCATAGCCTTAGTTTCCACTTTTGATGCTCACTTCCAGCAATTGCTTAACACAATTCTCAAACTTAGTGAGGAACATCCCACACATCGGGTTTCACCTCCAAACACCACCACTCTATGATCTCATTGGCAGTTGAATCTGAGGGAAAGGTCATCAGAAAGAAACCTTTTATATTCCTTTTATAATAGGCACCTCGTCTCTTGCCATTTCCCATTTCTTTGAAATGTAATTCGTGATGAACTTCACAAAGAACCACCCCAAGCTCGTCAAAGAGTCACCTTCTGAGCAGCCTCCAATACTTCATCTATCTGAACATCCTCCTCAAAAATCAAATCTTTCTCACCAGACTTCAACCTAACATTTTTTCTTTTCCTTCCCTTCTTCCTAGCCGACTTATGCTTGTGTTCCTCCTTATCCCAAACTAGGGTATCATCAACCAAAGCCTCACTTGTTGTATATCATTTTCGAATTTATTGTATTAATATATTTAATATATTTTTTTGTGAAATATTAATACATATTTAATATATTATTTAACAAATTTTCATTTTCGTTGTTTAAACTGGGTTTCTGACAACCTATATGAATTCAACACTATGAATTGAAAACTCTCCAAAAAATTGAAGAGAGCATACAACAATCTCAAGTACTTAACTAACACTATTATCAAATACATAGTTATTTATATTTTACTTAATTTAATTGTTTATTAGTTAGAATAAAATTAACTTATACTTTTAAATTATGTTTTATTTGTCAATATTTTATACAAATAAATAATATAATATTCACTCGAATACTCTCTTCCCTTTTTCTTCAATAATATCTATCTATAATAAATATGTAATCTTCTTTTCCAAAATTTATACACAAATTCAAAAAAAAAAGTAATATTATAATTAACTATGATGTCTACAAAAGTAAATAATATATATTAGTAATATTGATAAACATAAAAAATGCTTATTTCATAATACACATCACATTACTGGACATTAATAAAATCATAAAAGTTAATTAAATTATAATTTTTTTTTGACAACATATTATTATTGGCATTATTAATTAAAAAATAATATATAAATTGAACATATACACATTTAAACAAATAATGTAAAAAATTCTTAAGGATTGAGATTCACCCCATTTTTTATTGATAGTCTTCTAGAATTTTTTGCAATACCATGGGCCAATGCTACGGCTTATCAATTCCACATGCCCAAAAAACCGTCACTCATTTCATGTGACACTTGTTTATATGACATTTTTTTTAATTAATCAATTTAATTAAAAAGAAAAAAAATGACAACTACCTTCAAGATAAATCTCAATCATTGATGATTGTATACTACTAAAAATATCCTATAATATTCCATAGTGTTTAAATCACTACCATCCACTCTTAATTATCGATAATTAAATAAAAATTTTAAAACTCTATTATCAAATAGCCACACTTATAGACATAATTACCACCTAATAATTATTAATAACTAAAATAGAATTAGAAACTATATTCTTATATCAACACACCTACCAACACAATTGCTAAAAATATATATAAAACAAGTAAATGAACGGGCCTATCAACATAATTACATAAAAAAAATACATAAAATAGGTAACATAATTACTTTTAAAAATATAT
>APFE031488537.1:0-29702 GCA_000404065.3 Pinus taeda
TCAGAACCGCATGAAGCAATAGGTAGACCAGCATCGCTTAGAGCGCCAATTTCAAGAAGGGGATCAGGTCTTTTTACTGCTCCAACCATATAAGCAAACATCACTCAAAGACAAGGGATGTCAGAAACTCTCTCCCAAATTCTACGGACCATATCAAGTACTTCAACGCATTGGAGAAGTGGCCTAGAAGTTGGCTTTGCCACCTACTGCAAAAATCCATCCAGTTTTTCATGTCTCATGCCTCAAGAAAGTGATTGGGAACAATTGCAGAATTCAGACTAGTCTACCGGAATTGGACGAAGAAGGATCCATCTGGCTTCAACCGGAACAGGTCCTCAACACACGAGTCAAGGAACTGCGTGGCCGCATGATTAAGGAAGTCCTAGTCAAATGGAAAGACACCTCTCCAGAAGATGCAACTTGGGAGCCAACCACTGTTCTGCAGCAGTTTCCGCAGCTTCAGCCTTGAGCACAAGGCTAGTCTTAAGGGGGTGGGCATGTTAGGGTCCCACCCTAACCCCCTTATCTATGTAATGGGACCACGTCATAGTCAAGAGTCAATAAATCCAATATTAATAACTGTAAGTAGTTAATCCGCAATTAATAACGGAACCATAGTTAGTGGCAAATGGGTCGTAGTATTAGATAGATGGTATTAGTAATACGTGGTATTGGCCCATGGTATTGCACGTAGGAGTCATATATAAAGGATAGAAACTCCCTGCGAGGAGCATCGTGTCTTATTTTGTAATCGAGCTCTGCTCTATTGGAGGTTGCCCCCTCGAAGAGGCAAGTGAAAATTACTCTCTCAATAATAAAATCATTGCTATTCTGTGTTCTAGGTATCTTTTCTTCGCATATTCTGTGTTCTGGGTCTCTTTTCTTCGCATATTCTGTATTTGGGTATCATTTGCAGGTTAAGAGAATAACATAAAGTAGTCTTTGAAAATAAGACATGTACTATCTATGATAAGAATAAGGGAAATAGGGTGATCACTGTTGTGCCTATGACAAGAAATAGGATGTTTCCCTTGAGGTTTGATGAACATAATAGCAATCTTGCTTATATGGCTTATGAGGATTCAAGTTGGTTATGGCATCTCAGGTATGGGCATTTAAATTTTCAGAGTTTGAATTTTCTAGCCTCACATGCATTAGTTTCTGGTTTGCCCAAGGTAGAAGAGCATAAGGAGGTTTTTGAAGGATGTGCTAAAGGAAAGCATGCAAGGGAAAGGTTTCAAAAGGGTAGTGCATAGAGAGCTCATCACCCACTTCACCTTGTTCATTCAGACATATGTGGTCCTATGCAGACTAAGAGTTTGGATAAGTCATCATATTTCATCACTTTTATTGATGATTACTCATGAAATTGTTGGGTATAGCTTTTGAAGGCCAAAAGCGAAGCCCTAGATACATTCAAGAAGTTCAAAGCCCTTGTAGAAAATGAGAGAGGGTGCAAAATCAAATGTTTGCGGACTGACCATGGAGGAGAATTCTGCTCAAAATATTTCCAGAGTTATTGTGATATGAATGGAATCAGGAGGCAACATACTACAACATACACACCTCAGCAAAATGGCATAGCTGAAAGAAAAAATCGTATTGTGGTTGAAATGGCAAGATGCATGCTACAAACTAAGGGATTGAGCAACTCTTATTGGGGAGATGCAATTGCAACAGCAGTATACATCATCAACAATAGCCCCACCAGTGCACTGGAAAATATGACTCCTTATGAAGCTTGGTATCGAAAAAAGCCTAATGTTAATCATTTCAAAGTTTTAGGTTGTTTGGCTTATGTGCATGTACCTCAACAAAATAGAAAAAAGTTAGATGCAAAGAGTGAATTATGCATTTTTATTGGGTATAGTGAGACAAGCAAGGCTTATAAATTGTATAATCCTCTAACTAACAAGCTTATTATCTCAAGAGATGTAATTTTTATGAAGGGGGAGTTTATGGTCATCAAAAAGGCCATGTTGAGAAGACAAAATCTGTTTTGAATGATGATATATTTGTTGATAATGATCATGAGTAGCCAACTAATGTTTCTGTAACTAGTGGCTTAACTCCACCAAGTAGCCCTTCATCAATTTCTTCAACATCAAGTTCAAGTCCATCTTCTTCTCCAAGTTCTACGAGGAAGGTAAGAAGATTGAGTGATATTTATGAGAGGAGTGCAAATCAAGCACATGAAGAAAGCCTAATAGGTGAGATAGTCAATTTTGCTTTATTATCCAAGGCTGAATTTGAACAATCATGTTTTGAAGATGCATGTACTAATGATGTTTGGATGCAAGCCATGCAAGAAGAGATGGATTCCATTCAAAGGAATGACACTTGGAAGTTGACAGAGCTTCCACATGACAAGAAAAAGATTGGCACCAAATGGGTCTATAAGACTAAATTTAACAGTGATGGGAGTGTTGATAGACACAAAGCAAGATTAGTTTCTAAATGATTCACACAGAAGTATGGAATTGATTATGAAGAGACATTTGCACCAATAGCAAGACAGGAGACCATTAGAATGTTGATTTCATTAGCAGCTCATAAACAATGGAGCATACATCATATGGATGTGAAAAGTGCCTTCTTGAATGGGTACTTAGAAGAGGAGGTACATGTGGAGCAGCCACAAGGTTTTGAAGTGGAAGGAAAGGAGAATAATGTCTACAAGTTGAAGAAGGCTTTGTATGGCCTTAAGCAAGCACCAAGAGCATGGTATGCAAGGATTGATGGATACTTTCACGAAAATGGCTTCCAGAGAAGTAAGAATGATCCTACCCTTTACTACAAACAAGAGGGTATTGATATTTTAATCATAAGTTTGTATGTTGATGATCTATTGTATATGGGTAGTAGTTTTAAGATGAATGATAAATTCAAAGCTGCTATGATGAATGAATTTGAGATGAAAGATCTAGGCATCATGAAATATTTTCTAGGAATGGAGGTTTATCAAAGTAAGGATGAGATTTTCATTTGTCAGACAAAGTATGCACAGGATATGCTAAATAAATTTGATATGCTTGATTGTCATCCATCCCCTACTCCAATTTCTCATGGAGAGGTGTTATGTAGAGATGATGGTGCTAATTTAGTTGATGAGAAAACTTACAGAAGTATTGTGGGGAGCTTGATATTTCTAACCCACACAAGGCCTGATATTACATATTTAGTTTCACTTGTTTCAATATATATGACAAATCCATCTGAAATACATATGAAGGCAGCCAAGAGGATTTTAAGGTATGTGAAAGGCATTCTAAATTTTGGTATTCATTACTAATCTTCTGAAAAGTTCAATCTTGTTGGATTTAGTGATTCAGATTGGGGAGGTAGTCTTGATGACCGTAAGTCCACATCTGGAAATTGTTTCTCTTTTGGTTCTGGTTTGATTACATGGAGCTCAAAAAAACAAAGCGTTGTTGCCCTCTCATCTACAGAAGCAGAGTATGTTGCAGTTACCTCAGCAAGTACACAAGCTCTTTGGCTCAAAAAAATTTTGGAAGAAATTGGAGAAAAACAAGTTCAGCCTACAGTGATTTATTGTGATAATGTAAGTGCCATCAAGTTAGCAAGGAATCCAGTTCATCACAGCAGGACAAAACATTTTGACATGAAATATCACTTCATTAGAGATTTGGTGCAGAAGAAGGATATTGAATTAAAGCATATAAATACTCAGCATCAACTAGCAGATATCTTCACCAAAGCAGTGGCAAAAGATCAGTTTTTGGCAATACGAGATAAGATAGTAAATCCTCATTAATCATTAAGGGGGAGCGTTGGAAATAATGCTTAATTAGTTATGTAAAATACTGACAAAGTAGCCAGCAGATTTTGTGTTCACTACAAAATTAAAGCAGCAGATTGTTAGGGTGGTCACTACTGGAAAGTGATGTAAATTAGCTATAATGTCAGTAGATTTATTTTAGAGTTGATTTTAGTAATAGTTTTACTATATAAGAATGTAGTTAATAGTTGAATGAATATATGAGATTTGCAGCATTTTTTAGCTCACACAGTAGTTTTTTAATTGTTTTATCTTTTTTTATATGTATTTTTCTTCATAGTACTGTTGGCTTCTCAATTGGGTTGAAATAATTCATTTCATATTCTACAAGCTCTTGTGTATGATTCCACTGATCCACTTTGATTTTGATGGCTTTTGGAAGCCCTTTTCCTAGATCCACCTCTACAGAGATTCTGGCACATGCCTGCATGTTTTCCTTTGGCTCACACCTATCCATGTATTTCTCAACTACATTTCCTATGGATTTAACTGAATCGTCTCCCCAATAGTGGAGGAGAGATGTGACAATCTGACCCGAATGGGAACGACATTAGCTATATCCCTTTCTGGCTCGAAATCTGGCATCCATATGTTTAGATACAAACCCCTTGTATCCATAAAGTACGGGCCGTTCCTAAATATTAGATCTTGATCCTCCTTGGTTTCAAAGTGGAAGGTGTAGTTTCCTCTTCCACAGAACCTGATTGATATTTTTCCTTTTATTGTTTTAGACCAGTTCCTTTCTACCCATTTTTGTACCGTTTTGGGCTATGGCCATAACTATGTAAACTGCCCAACTAATCCATGTTTAGCCACGGAGAGTCCTACTTTACGAGGAATAGCTCGAGGGAGTGATATTTCGAGGATGTCTTCCAATCTTTTAACAAACTTGGTGGTTGATGATGGTCTAATCTTTGTCGGACCCATTGCAGAAATGAGAGAGGTGAAAGCTTTTGTTGTTCCTTCATTTTCTCGCTGGTTATATGAGGGAGGCTCTTTGTCCTCTCATGATTCCATGTTCATCGATCCTCAGCAATGGGAGGCCACTGAGGGCAGCTGCTAAGTTTAGGGCTAGTCTGAGGTGTTGCATGAGGCTCCGACTCACTTTGTCAAGTTATTAATTCACTTTGTAAAAATACATATGAATTGTATAAAAAATAAACTTAAACTTTATATATAAACACAAACAATAATTCACTCCATAAAAATACCTAAGTATACTATAATATATTTATAAAACCTGAAATTTATGTACAAAAACTAAGTATAATCCTTGGAGGTGTTGATTTAGACATGTTTAACAACATTTGTAAATTTGTTGATTGCACTATGGTTCAATAAATATTAGTTTAGAGTTTTCCTATGTAAGTAACTAAGAACCTCACCATCCAACCCATACTAATGAGTACAAACTTGAAGCATAATCTTTAGAAGCTTTGATTGAGACATGTTTAACAATATTTATAAACTTGTTGATTGCATTGTGATTCAATAATAGGTGAGTTAGGGTTTTATTTTCTAAGTAATCAGGCACCTTACCCTCCAACCTTTATGCAAGAGCAAGATATTATTTAGGGTTTAAGGACATTCTACATAAAGACTCATTACTCCATATAAGCTCAACATGTCCCTTATAAGAATTGGACCTAGATAGACATGAATCCAATCATTCCTTCCAACCACCCAAAAAAATTCCAAGTGACATACTTACTAAAGTTTGCCACAACTTATTCACTCAATGCCACAAATTATACAGAAAACCACTTGACTTTTTTTATTAAAAAAATTGAACACCTCAAAAAAATGTTTTAACCATGCATATCTAAAATGTATACAACTCTCTTATTTAAATGGATAAAATTGGCAAAGAAAATTTATTTTATTTAGTTAATATAGTTTAATAGAATATAATGTTAATGTTGTTGTTATTTTCTTAAATAAAAAAACCCATGAAACAATTTAAACTAAAATTATTTTGATAATCTAATTCATCATTATTTTATCAACTTAAAGTAATTAAAAAAAATATAAATTCATAAAATAAAATTTCATATTAATATATTGAATAAATATTAATTTTAAAAAACTTTGAACTAAATAAAGTTTTTTTTTGTATATTTTACTATTGATTAATGTTGTAGCCTATTTGTTTTATTTTTGGAGGTTTTATGCCAACTCTAATTTTCCTAGAATCAGTGATCCCTTGGAATCACAAATTTGAGTTGTAAATTCTCCACACAATTTCTCAAGGCCCTAAATCCATATATACAATCAAAACCCACCCATTTTAATAACAAAAATGAAGTTTTGGGGAAAAAAATATTTCACTAGTTTCAACCAAAAACTATTAAATTCTGTTTTAGACAAAGCATTTATTTATTTTATTTTTAAAATAAGTATATTTCAATTCATTAACATAGCCATAGTGAAAATTTCAAATTTGATAAACTTAAAAAGTCCCAATAAATTCATTTGTAGAGGTGACCAAGAAGGATTTGATTACTGAGATGATCTTAATACCATGGTGCTATAAGTGAGATGGTTCAAATAACATGAGAGGTATTACAAGTGAGATAGTTCCAATAACTTGACAACTCAGATAAAGTTCAGATTTTATTACTAAGGTCATGTTTATTGCATAACAACTCACATTTGATAAGTGATTGGTTCATATAATAAGAAAGTGATAAAAGAGTTGGTCATAATAAAATAATATTTAATTTAATTAGTTAAATGGTGGCAATAACAAACAAATTAACATCTGATGATGGTCACAAATAATTACCTGCTAAGCCATTAAAGTCCATCAACAAGTTGATCAATCCCAATGTCACATAATTTATTTGTACATTTAATATTGCCACTTCTCCATTGGTTGTGGTAGGTGAAATGAGGTTTTAGGGTGTACGTAAATAAGTAGATTTGGATTTCCTATTGCTAGAAACTCTAGAATTTATTTAAGTTAGAGATTCTCACAATACTTGGGAATTTGAGAATGAAGAGAAGGGTCAAGGAATGATCTTTCCTAATCTTAAAATTCCAAAATACTTGGGAATTTGAGAATGAAGAGAAGGGTCAACAACTTCACATTTAACTAGTAGGGTGGTCCCAAGAACATGACATTCAAGTGGGTGTTATGGTCAAACACTATCACTACTTCAACACCAATGCCCAGAGACTCTATTCCGATGAGGGTTTAATTACAATACATCCATAACAACTACAGATCTAGGTGGAGCTTTATTGTTCTTATATACACTTTACTCAGTTGAGAAAGAAGGTTCGAGTTTCAAATCTCACAGCCATAACAAGTAGAGATCTAAGTGGAGCTTTATTGTTCTTATATACACTTTTACTCAGTTGAGAATGAAGGTTCCAGTTTCAAATCTCATAGGGAAATGGCTGGTGAATCCACAACCACAAGTTGGACGTGGAAACAAAATAAGGATTTTGAAATGGCTTTGGCCATTTATGATAAAGACAGTCCAGATCGCTGGGAGAAGGTAGCTGCAATGGTGGAGAATAAAACTCCTAGTGAGGTAAAATCTCACTACGATATTCTCCTGCAAGATCTTGAACTAATTGAGGCAGACCTAGTGCCTACCCCAAATTATAAATCACCTGCAGAAGGAGGTTCAGGACGAGGAGCTAACCAGAAAAAGGAAACTGCTAAGTCCAAAGAGGCATGATCTCTTTTTGTAAGTATTTTTATGCTGTAATTCTTTACTTATTTGAAGATAAGAGATATTTAAGAAATTGTAGAAATAATTGAGTCAATAGCTTCACAAATGTTATTTTTCTTTCATAAGCACCCATAAAGAAAATTTAGATATTGATTTTCCCTTTTTTTATCACAATAAGAAAAAAACCAATCAGGTATCATTAAAATAAAAGTTATTTACACATCCATGCTAGATGGTTTATTTACATATGCATGATAGATGGTTTATGTAGCCCCATCAAAGAAAACCAACAAGGTATGCAAACCACCATAGATCCAAGCTCTATATTCCTCCAGGATAACTACCTTGTATTAGGCCCAATTTCCTTATAATAAGTAACTATCTTTAAACATGTGTTTCTAATGTCTACCCAGATTCTTTAAAAAATGGGAGCATTTTAGCATTTCCATTTGCCCCATTGTATATAAAAAGGGAGAGCAGGATATAGCTTGTAGTTTTGAAAACCGTTATTGTAGAAAGACCCCAGTAGAACTCTTTTCTCAATCAACAGAAATTTGAAGCATATCCAATTGGCTAGACCAAACTAATACTAATATGAACAAAGGGATAGGATGGGAAAAGATGCACCACATCTTCTAGATTTGATCTGAGTGACCTATGGCACCTCTTTTAATTAGATTATTCCATTATAAGATTATTTCACCCCAAACTGTTGAAAAATCAAGGCCTAACACCTAATTTATCTTCTTGATAATTACTTGTGAATATTATATGTCTTCTTATTGCCTTGTCTAGAGACATCAGCATTCTGAAGACTTTCCTCACTTATATTTTACATATTTATTAGCATTTTCTAAACCTTCTTTGCATAGCACATGGATTATCAAATTTGATAAGGAGTACCATTGGGGTGAGGCACAGGTGTCCTCTCTCACCCAAGCTTTTCACCATATACATAGATGAGTTCTAATCATTTATGTAGGAGTGTATATAGCTTAAGGATGGCTACCTCCTTCACCATGTATTCATCTCCATCCTATTCTTCACACATGATGTGTTTCCCCTAGCCTCCCATTTGAAGGGTTTCTAGAGATAGCTAGATTCCTTATCTAGGTTTGGGATCTTTGAAAGTGAAGGGTAAACTTTTGTAAAACCAAGGTTATGATCTTCAATTGATTGAAGTGTTTCTTAAACCAAGGTTATGATCTTCAATGGATTGAAGTGTTTCTTATGTCTTCTTCATGAAAAAAATTATACAAATGTTCAATTTTAAAAAAAAAATAGAGATCACAAAGAGATAAAAAAACACCAAGATTAGTCTAGTAGCCAATGCAAAACCTAAAACTGAAAATGAAGCAATCCAGAGTGATATTCAATACCAAGACAATCTTCCTATAGCTTTAATCAATACAAAATATCATAGTGTAATCAATCCGGAAAGACACTCTGTTATCTTTGGGGAACATCAGCATCAGCAGTTGCCTCTTTAACCCTTGGATTCATTACATTTAAGAGAAGTGCTCTGAGAAAGCCTAATATGGTGTGCAAGGGATTCGACCCCGTAGCCAACCGAGACGCTCCTGTTTCCCTGGAAATCGAGTAGGAGCTTGACTCTATGAGGAAAAATGTAAGGAGCGAGTGGTTGTAAGTTTGATGCTCGCAACAACCTTGCAGTTCTTCGAAGACTTTTCCCAATTGGAGGGAATCGAAACTAGGACCATTAGGGGAAGAGTTCGTCTAGTGAGGCTCTCGGATATCCGTGAGCTAGAAAAAACAGTGAGCTTGGAAGTTGAACTCTTCTGACATCATTGATATTGAATGAGATCACAGTTTCAAGTTTTATAAACACAAATTTGAAAAAGGTTACTTAAGCTTTGAAACTAAAACAAAATTTATTTCCATGTACAGAAAGAGTTTTGCCCTATGTTTTTAATTTAGTTTTTCAAAAATTTATTTCCATTTTTACCTTAAACCCCTTTCCAACATCTCTTTAGGAATATATTAATACGATAACAATCATATTGTATTATAAAAAAACTTTAGGCAAAACTTGTTGAGTATTTAAGAAAAACTTGAGATAAAAATGGTTGACTGTAAGGGTTTGGAACCACCTAGTATAAACCCAACCATCTGAATATGGTTAGGAATTAATTTTCTCTTCATTGTTTTTTTTTTTTTCTTCAATATGACTACTTGTATTATTGATACAAAAAAATTACAGCAAGGCAGTGGCCTTGAGAGTTCAGCTTGTTAATGGCATTTTACAAAAAACACATAAGATCAGTACAGTTCTCCCACACATTACAGTTTTGAACATGGACAGAAACATGAAACAGCTGGTATACTCACTGACATGCACGATACTGAGCCAAAATCATAGCAACTAAAACAGAATTAAGTAGGCTAGTCATCATGTGTAGTATAGGGCTCCTCAACAACCAAATACTGAGCCAAAATCATAGCAACTAAAACAGAATTAAGTAGGCTAGTCATCATGTGTAGTATAGGGCTCCTCAACAACCAGACACCGGTACGGAAGAGAGTCCTCTAAGTCCTAATGAGGGAACACATAGCCTGAGGGATCGCCACTGACGGACACACCTGGGCCAGCTGGGTGACGAAGCATTCTCCTCCACTGGGCTTAAATGTTCCTTAGGATTTACAATTCTCTGTTTTGGGCCGCTCCCAAATTACTGCTGCCTTCAAGCTTTTCAATAGAGATGGAAATAATAAAAGTAGCATTATCCAGGAGCAAGGGAAATGATACCGGCAGTATGGTGAGCAGCATGTTCACATACTGCAACTCCAAATCTACCACGACCCCTTCCTCTGCCGCTAGGACAAAGCCTTTCAGGTTCCTGAGTGTAGGAGGAACCCTGCAAGACTACTCCACCACCAGAGCCCCCTCTTCTGCTCAGTAACTTAACTCTTTAGAGCTGCATTTTTGCTTGCTCTTAGCTGGGTAACAACAAACCTCCCAATAACCATACAAACTCTGCACATTAACAGTGATTGAGAGAAACCCCGAGAACTAGAAGTAAAAACTGGACACCTAGTGCATTGAAGCTGGTATGCTATGAGCGTTTAAGGAGTGGCAGGACTCTGCGAGCCAGACTACAGGTGAACACAATAAAGGCCTGATTAAAGAAGTTTTGCAGACCCATCTCCCTTCCCAAGCGATCTGACTAGTGGCTGATGTGAGCTGACAGATGCCCATATGATGCTCAGCCTGATTGTTCTTTGAACAGTTAATCACCGGCATCTGGAGATCAAACTCTCTTTTTTAATTGCTACTCTAAATCATACTAGATAGTTTAATACCAGTAAACTTAACAATCGGCTAGGTAGTTGATACCAGTAAACTTAACAATCTGAATGTGGTTTTTACTTAAAACTTTCTTGATCACATATTCTATTACTAGTCTCACCAATCCAGTTACTTGTTTGGAAGTGGATGTAAAATTTCATCAAAAGAACGACCCAACTTGCATCAAAATAACAACCGGAATCTTCTGACAAAGTCGATACCTCTACAAAACACCTACAAACTCATATCTTAGTGTCTGTTTTCGCCTTCAGCATAACTCTTCTTTCTGCAGTGATGTAAAGCAGCTTATATGAAATAATTTATGGCGTAATTTTGACTCAATGGCTGGTTGGGCCTCACAGTTGCTTTTCTCTAACAGATTAAGTATTCACTATTATAATTATTTACGACCCGAATTTGCTTACGAGTGTATAACCTGAGATCTAGCGGTCTGCTCTCTGCAGTGTAGCTAGTCCACATGTTTTTCTATGAAGATTCCCAAAACAATCTCTAGTTTTTTTCATTTTCAAAAATATTTTCGTAGTCATCTTCTTTTCTCTTTGGTCATGCATCACGGTTGACCACTGATTCAGTTTGTTGCGAAATATTTTGTGCAGGTGTTTGACTCGCTCCATATGAACTGAAGTAATGCGTTGCTCCATTATGTTGTTTAATTGCTCGATGGTCTTTCCACCTCTGGTTATATTAGGGTTTTACTCACCCATTTTATAAAAGATGGCGTGAGCAGTTTAGTTTCACTATATACGCTCTCTCCATATGAACTGAAGTAATGCGTTGCTCCATTATGTTGTTTAATTGCCCATATGATGCTCAGCCTGATTGTTCTTTGAACAGTTAATCACCGGCATCTGGAGATCAAACTCTCTTTTTTAATTGTACTCTAAATCATACTAGATAGTTTGATACCAGTAAACTTAACAATCGGCTAGGTAGTTGATACCAGTAAACTTAACAATCTGAATATGGTTTTTACTTAAAACTTTCTTGATCACATATTCTATTAATAGTCTCACCAATCCAGTTACTTGTTTGGAAGTGGATGTAAAATTTCATCAAAAGAACGACCCAACTTGCATCAAAATAACAACTGGAATCTTCTGACAAAGTCGATACCTCTACAAAACACCTACAAACTCATATCTTAGTGTCTGTTTTCGCCTTTAGCATAACTCTTCTTTTCGCCTTTAGCATAACAGTTGCTTTTCTCTAACAGATTAAGTATTCACTATTATAATTATTTACGACCCGAATTTGCTTACGAGTGTATAACCTGAGATCTAGCGGTCTGCTCTCTGCAGTGTAGCTAGTCCACATGTTTTTCTATGAAGATTCCCGAAACAATCTCTATTTTTTTTCATTTTCAAAAATATTTTCGTAGTCATCTTCTTTTCTCTTTGGTAGGTTTGTTGCGAAATATTTTGTGCAGGTGTTTGACTCGCTCCATATGAACTGAAGTAATGCGTTGCTCCATTATGTTGTTTAATTGCTCGATGGTCTTTCCACCTCTGGTTATATTAGGGTTTTACTCACCCATTTTATAAAAGATGGCGTGAGCAGTTTAGTTTCATTATATACGCTCTCTCCATATATTTCGGTTAGCTGGATTCGAGCATTATATTTTTCCTTTTATTACCATATAAACTAAAACAAAATTATTATATATGTTTTATGTTATGCAATACATTGCATTTTACGTGATTTATATCATTTTATTAATTAAATAAAATTATTTTCATGTTATTTTATTTTATTTACATTTTTTTTTACTGGGAGTAAGGTGAAGTTTTTATAAATAAATATTTAGATAAATGTAAGCTAAATGTATTGGTTCATATAAAAATATTTGTATAAATTTTTTTAGTTATTTAATATTTTAGATTTACAATAATATTAATTTTTTTATTGTGATATTATTGTTTATTTAATAAATTTAAATGTTGATTTATGATTATTTATTCTAGAAAGTGTTTTTATTTTTTAAGAAAATAAATTTGCTATCTAAAATTAGTTTCAATAAAAATTAATGTAAAATATTATTAATAATATTTTAACAATGTAATTTAACTCTTTTATACTTTGGTTTATTTTTTGAGATTTGATAATCTTATTTTTGGTAAAAGTGTGGTTTATAATTTTATAATTGTTCAAAATATGTCATTAAATACATAAGAAAAAACATTAAACCTCTAGATTATACAAAACAATCACTTAAACTTGTAATTTCATCAAATTTTTTAACATAATTTACCAAAAAAACTTTATCAAAATAATCAAAATATACACATTTCAACATTAATAGTATCAACTAATCCAACTAACTAAAACTTATTTATTATTAATATTTATAATTTAAATTAGTTTTTTAAATGTATCTTAAACTTAAGTTATATTAAATTATATTTATAAGTTACACTTTGAATTGTAAAATAAACTTTTAAATTTCATGACATTTCAATCTTATAATTATAATAAAACTATATTATATATAATTTTTAACATAATAAGAAAATTTAAAAAAATATATACATATTTATATTATATTAATAAAATAATTGTTTATAAGGGAGGAGGAGGAGACATGCTAAAAAAATATAGGAATGTAAGTGCTCGTGTGGATCTAGTGCCATCCCCTTGTGACTTTGAAGCCTTAAATTCCCACTCCTAAAAAATTAATATATATATAATAACTTTGACCTTAAATGTAAATTAAACTTTTAAATTTAATACATTCAATCTTAAAACTAGAGAATATATATATAAAGAAAATAAATAAGTAATAAATAATATTATTATATATATTAATATATATAATATATATATATAATATATATATATATATTTATATAATATATATATATATATATATATATATAATTTTACCACATTAATATAAGAAACTTATTCTTTTCCTTATATATATAAAGGTGAGTGAGATCTTTGGAAGGCTTAGTCTTTTTTTAAGAATATTTTTGTTTAATTATAACAAAGTTATTATACATTTTATCTAAAAGAGTTAAAATCTTTCATACATTATATTTAGATAAACATATTTTAAGAAAATTAAAATGTTTTATATATTATTTTTAGATAAACATATATTAAGAAAAATGCACAAATAATAAAGATTAAATTCTTATAAAAATATTAGTAATCATTACATTAGTATAAACCATTCCCAACTACTAGTCCAACCATCATTACAAAATCCATGTTTTTTATAAAAGGATTGAAATAGTTTATAAATAGAGGATGAACGTTCCACGGTAAAATTGATATCATGTTTTGTTGGATTGTTAATGTTTTATTTAATAATTAAATAAATAACCTTAAAAAAATTATAATTAAACCTATTCCTAATTTCTAATCTCTCACTCGTTGTTTTGTTCCTAAAAATACAAATATCTATCCACATGGATATACCTATCATTTTTATATTATACTTGAATTGTAATTATAAATTAAAATTATATACTAATATTATAATATTTCAACTTTTTTTAGAGTCTATTTTAACATTTTTGATGGTAAAATTTTAATATTTAGGTGTGTTAAATTAAATATTATGATCTATATCTATTTAATTTTAATTTATATCACATTATTAATTTAATGTTATTTTGATAATTTTATCATCTTAATCAATGTTATCCTTGTTTTGTTTTGGTTGGTTCTCATGTTTCCTTTAGCTTGGGTTGAATTATTAGTTCTTGAAAGCCCTAGTGAGACAAATGCTCTCGAAGCCCTATAACAACTTGGGTTGAGTTACTAGTCCTAGAAGCCTTGGTTGGACAAATGTCGTGGAATCCCTTGGTGGGTTGAGTTAGTAATCCTCGAAGCCTTGGTTGGACAAACACTCTTGAAGTTCAATTGCATTTGTGAGTTGAGTTACTAGTCCTCGAAGCCTTGGTTGGAACAAACACTTTGGAGCCCTCGAAGGCTTGGGTAGAGAGAAATGTGATGATGGTTTTGTAATGTCTAACCATGAGGTGGAATCATTGTTTGATGTGTTGAGGTGGTTTGCCTCTCAAAGCCCTAGATGGTTTTGGATTGATATGTTTATGAGATCCCACATTCATGCTTGGAATATAGCACGGGGCTGAATGGTTGAAGAGGGTTTTGGCTCAGCCATTCTACACTCGGTTGGGACATGGAAGTCTCATCCTAGGGTTGGATTTTACATCATCAATATGAGGTTATTTCTCTTTGTATTTATATGAGCATTATATTGGATTATATGTGGATTATATGGTTGTGGTTCCCTTCGTATTTATATTGAAATTATGTTGGTTATGTGTAGGTTTGATGACCTAATTGATGAACTGGAAGCCAATATGTTGAGGCGTCAATGATTCTTAGTGATTCTTAGCTAAGTATCAGACCCCTATTCTAAGATATGTTATTTACACCTGTAGATTACATATTCATGATACGTTTGATGAAATCCTTGCCATGGCTAGTATGGGTCAAGTCAAGGGCTTCTTTAAGTATTTTCATTTGCCTCATTGTTTTATTGTTATCTTTCTATTCTAAAAGTGTCATTCAATTATGCGTAGTGACCTCGGATCTCAGCCTGAAAAGTGGCTCAAAACCTTGGGACACTAGCACATCACTAAGAAAAATAGTCCCTCGACATTGGCATGCCTTTTAGTGAGAGCTTCAAACGCCTCCTTGATGTTGGTAGGCCTATAGCAAGGGAGAATCTCGAGGTCAAGTGGTCTAAAGCCTCATAGGGATTGGTTACCAAAAATGTTAGGATGGTTCTTAAGAGTCATGTAGCTGATGTTGAGGAATTGTCTTGTCTCCACCCTAAGGCTTTACCGCAATCCTTCCAAAATCGGTGAAAGGATAACTGGGAACTATGGGAATTTTCCTAAGACCACCTCAATGAGTTCCAAAAACCATCTCGCAATCAAAATCTAAACCAAATAAAAGAACCCCATCACACCATGGCTATCTAGAAATGGAAAGGCAAGGTGGAAACCACTGTCACACCTAGAAAAACCCATGTCCGTGATAGTAAGAGAGCCAAATAGACACATGCATATACCATGCATTCACAAACTCACTAGGAAATCATATATGGTACATGTTACTTGCAAGTATTCATGTTGAAACTATTTTATCCAACTCTTCATTATTTTTAACTTGATTTCATTTGATTCCTTTTCCTTCCTTTGCTTTTCTTTCTTCAATGTTAGAGTGCTTCAAGAATACTCTAAGTGTGTAAGAGTACGAGACAATAGAGAGAGCTCTAAGCTAAAACTGATAAAAAAGAGCTCTAAATTGATCCTAAGTAGCCTTTTTATTATGGAGGTCT
Source organism: Pinus taeda (assembly GCA_000404065.3). Taxonomy (NCBI): domain Eukaryota; kingdom Viridiplantae; phylum Streptophyta; class Pinopsida; order Pinales; family Pinaceae; genus Pinus; species Pinus taeda. The sequence goes on from APFE031488537.1 coordinate 16,128, forward strand.
CCATTTTCTACAATTTCCTCTATTTTTCCTTCAATTTCCCTCTCGACCTTTCATCTCCCTTTTCTCCTATTTTCCTTTTTTTTCATAACTAAAGTAACAGTTAATGTATCTTTTCCTTTTCAGAGCCTTTTATAATCATTTTCCAATGCCTTAGCCATAATAAACCAAAATGAACACCCACTAAGATGTTTTTCCCAACATTCACCTTCGAATAAGTGTCTCGTGACCTCGGTCTCATTTTTCCTTTATTAACTTTATTACATGAACTTTTAACCACACCCATTTTACAGCTTCTTAAATATTATGGTTGCCAATATAAGGGGAAGACGAGAATGCAAGGGTGTTAACTTGGAATCCCTTATATATTTATATTCTCTTTGAAAGATACCCATGGGCTCTAACATTTATACGATGAGAAGGAATAGGGAAGGAATAATTCATGGATAGATTTCCATCCTACCATACCATTGGTGACAATTTTCTATGCTTCAAGAAGACAAACCTAATTTTACTATCATTATGCTTCCTTATTTTAACCTCTAAAGATGTGATAGATGGAGTTGTCATGAAAATGGTTTAGTATACCTTGAATTTTGCAAAAAATAAGGATGATATGATTAGTCTTATGAAGAGAGCCTTATTGTAAATTCTTGATGGTGAGAAAGGAAACTCCTAGGATTACTATCTCGGAGAGCGTCCTTTATTTACCCAAGTGAAGCATGAGTAGAATCCCATACATTTCAGTAGATTGTTTGTCCTCTTTCCAAGTTCCTATGAATACTTAACTTCTAGATTTCCTTTGGGATTGAAGAAAATGCTTCTTTCGAAGATCTTAGGAATACTTAACTTCTAGATTTCCTTTGGGATTGAAGAGAATCTGTCCCCCTCCACCCATCCCCAACCATAAAGGAATGTCAATGGTTTGAAAAACAAAATTTCTTTTTTATTGGAAATATTTTAATATCTAATGACAATAATGTCAAAATATACAGTTCCAACTAATTAGAACATTGACCATTGAACATTTCCATTCATGTTTTCATTAATTTTAAAATATTAAAAATAACTAAATTTAAAAAAAAAAATGAATAAATTAGAGCAAACTTTTAATTTATTGAAAAACAATTGGAGTTGTGAAAAAAAATGCGTTTGTCAAGTTATTAATTCACTTTGTAAAAATACATATGAATTGTATAAAAAATAAACTTAAACTTTATATATAAACACAAAGAATAATTCACTCCATAAAAATACATAAGTATACTACAATATATTTTAAAAACCTAAAATTTATGTACAAAAACTAAGTATAATCCTTAGAGGTGTTTATTTAGACATGTTTCACAACATTTGTAAATTTGTTGATTGCACTGTGGTCCAATAATTATTTTTTTAGAGTTTTCCTATGTAAGTAACTAATCACCTCACCATCCAAATGATACCCAAGAGTACAAACTTGAAGTATAATCTTTAGAAGCTTTGATTGAGACATGTTTAACAATATTAATAAACTTGTTCATTACATTGTGATTCAATAATAGGTTGGTTAGGTTTTTCTTTTCTAAGTAATCAAGCACCTTACCCTCCAACCTTTATGTAAGAGAAAGATATTATTTAGGGTTTAAGGACCTTCTACATAAAGATGCATTACTCCATATAAGCTCAACATGTCCCTTATAAGAATTCGACCTAGATAGACATGATTCCAGTCATTCCTCCCAACCACCCAAAATAGTTCCAAGTGACATACTAAAGTTTGCCACAACTTATTCACTCAATGCCACAAATTATAAAGAAAACCATTTCACTTTTTTAATTAAAAAATAAATAAAAAATGAAGACCTCAAAAAAATGTTTTAACCATGGATATCTAAAATGTATACAACTCTCTTATTTAAATGGATAAAGTTGGCAAAGAAAAGTTCTTTTATTTAGTTAATTTAATTTAATAAAATATAATATTAATGTTGTTGTTATTTTCTTAAATAAAAAAACCATGAAACAATTTAAACAAAAGTTATTTTGATAACCGAATTCATCATTATTTTATCAACTGAAAGTAATTTAAAAAATTATAAATTCATAAAATAAAATTTCATATTAATATACTGAATAAATATTAATTTTAAAAAACTTTGAACTAAATTAACCTTTCTGTATATTTTCATATTGAATAATGTTGTAGTCTATTTCTTTTATTTTTGGAGGTTTTATGCCAACTCTAATTTTCCTAGAATCCAACAGTGATCCCTTGGAATCAAAAATTTGAGTTGTAAATTCTCCACACAATTTCTCAAGGCCCTAAATCCATATATACAATCAAAACCCGCCCATTTTAATAACAAAAATGAAGTTTTGGGGAGAACAATTTCACTAGTTTCAACCAAAAACTATTAAATTCACTTATAGACAAAGCATTTATTTATTTTCTTTTCAAAATAAGTGTATTCTAATTCATTAAATAAACATAGTGATAGTGAAAATTTAAAATTTGATAAACTTAAAAAGTCCCAATAAATTCATTTGTAGAGGTGACCGAGAAGGATTTGATTACTGAGATGATCTTAATACCATGGTGCTATAAGCCACATGGCTGGAATAACATGAGAGGTATTACAAGTGAGATGGTTCCAATAACTTGACAACTCAAATAAAGTTCAGATTTTATTAGTAAGGTCATCTTTATTGCATAACAACTCACATTTCATAAGTGATTGGTTCACATAACACGATAGCCATAAAAGAGTTGGTCATAATAAAATAATATTTAATTTAATTAGTCGAATGGTGGCAATAACAAAACAAATTAGCATCTCATGATTCAAGGAGTTGTGGTCAAACATAATTAACAGCTAAGCCATTAAAGTCCTTCACCAAGTTGTTCAATCTCAATGTCACATAATTTATTTGTACATTTAATATTGTCGCTTATCCATTGGTAGTGGTGGGTGAAATGAGGTTTTAGGGTGTACGTAAATAAGTAGATTTGGATTTTCTATTGCTAGAAACTAGAGAATCTATTTAAATTACAGATTCTCACAATATTTAGGAATTTGAGAATGAAGAGAAGGGTCAAGGAATGATCTTTCCTAATGGTCAAATACCAAAATATTCTCCAGATATGCAATGAACAAAAAGATTGCCCCATGGAAATATATGCAACTGAATACTAGGTGGGGTCTTAACATATGAATCAATAGGTTGAGATCTTACTAAGTCAACAAGTGAGATTCTATCTAGAAACATCATAGTTTTCTCTACTTTGTATCTAATATAAATTAAATGTAAATATAGATATATTTAAAAAATAAAAAATAAATAATAGAAAGAGAATATATTAATAAAAGGGCAAAGTAAGTTTGAAACAAAAATCAAAGAATTGAGGAAACTCTTGACCAAAAAATTGTCTCTAAAACCTTTGGTCATTTTAAAACAATATAAAAATAACAAAATCTGTTGAAAAAGAAATCAATTATAACCAATTTTCAATTAATTGAGAAAAAATAAATTTACTTTCAAAAATAAAAATAAAAAATGAGATGTGTTCATTTGTTTACTTATTACTTAAAAAAATTCTAACTATGATAAATTACTTTTACTTTATATACAATATATTAAACTTGAAGTTAAACATTTTAAGCAAATAAAATATAGTATGAAATTCTTGATAATCTTAGTTAAGACATGTTTTAAAATATTTATCAATTTGTTAATTACATTATAATTTGCATGTTAAAGTTTGTAAGAAATAATTTATTCAATATAATTTAATATATATTAAGTGTGATTTTTTTTAATCTAATTTAAATCAAAATATTTTTAAAATATATTATATTAATCAATTTAATTTAATAATTTAAACTATTTTGTTAGTTAAATTTCTATAACTTTTCAACATTTATATAAAAATAATATAACATATTATTAAACAACTTAAAAAGACAACTATAAAAAATATATCTTTCATTTAACCAAATAAATTCTCATATTTAGATATTCTTAATTTTAAACCAATAACAAAAAAAAACATATATTTGAATTTTTTAATGAATCTCATAAATAGGTCAAAATATGTAAAACAAGAAATAATAATTTCACAATTTGATAATCATAAGGCTTATTATTATTTATAAAATTTTAGTGGAAACTTTAATTTGTAAATTGTTAAATATATTTTTTTGGCACATAGTCCAAAGTAAACATGTTTGACAAAAAGAAAAATGTATTAGTTAAATGGTTTCCATAATATGTGAGATAATCCAAAAAAAACTTAACATTTAACTAGTAGGGTGGTCCCAAGAAAATGACATTCAAGTGGGAATTATGGTCAAACACTATCACTACTTCAACACCAATGCCAAGAGACTCAATTCCAACTAGGGTTTAATTACAATACACCCATAACAACTAGAGATCTAAGTGGAGCTTTATTGTTCTTATATACACATTACTTAGTTGAGAAAGAAGGTTTGAGTTTCAAATCTCAAAGGAAAATGGCTAGCGAATCCACAACCACAAGTTCGACATGGAAGCAGAACAAGGATTTTGAAAATGTTTTGGCCATTTATGATAAAGACACTCCAAACTGTTGGGAGAAGGTAGCAGCAATGGTGGAGAATAAATCTAGAGGTGAGGTAAAATATCACCATGATATTCTCTTGCAATATGTTGAACTAATTGAGGCAAACCTAGTTCCTACCGCAAATTACAAATCACCTGCAAAAGGTTTTGGACCAGGAGGTAACCAGAAAAAAGGAAAATGCTAGGACCAAAGATACATTATCTTTTTTTGTAAGCATTCTTATGTTGTAATTATTTACTTATTTGCAGATAAGATACCTCTAGGAAATTGTAGAATTAATTGAGTCAATAGCGTCACAAATGTTATTTTGCTTTCATAAGAACCCAAAAAGAAAATTCACATATTGATTTTCTTTTTTCTTTTTTTTTTCACAATAAGAAAAAAAACCAACTAGGTTTCGTTAAAATAAAAGTTATTTACATATCCATGCTAGATGGTTTATTTACATATGCATGATAGATGGTTTATGTAGCCCCATCAAAAAAAACCAACAAGGTATGCAAACCACCACAGATCCATGCTCTATATTCCTCCAAGATAACTACCTTGTACTAGGCCCAATTTCCTTATAATAAGTAACTATATTTAAACATGTGTTTCTAATGTTTACCGAGATTCTTTAAAAGATGACAGCATTCTCCCATTTCCATTTTCCCCATAGTATATAAAAAAGGAGAGCACCGTATAGCTTGTAGTTTGAAAACCATTATTGTAGAAAGACCCCAATAGAACTATTTTCCCAATCAACAGAGATTTGAAGCATATCCAATTGGCTAGACCAAACTAATACTAATAAGACAAAGGGATGGGATGGGAAAATGTGCACCACATCTTCTAGATTTGATATGAGTGACCTATGGGACCTCTTTTAATTAGATTATCCCATTATAAGATTATTTCACCACAAATTGTTGAGAAATAAAGGTCTAACACCTAATTTATCTTCTTGATAATTACTTGTGAATATTATATGTCTTCTTCTAGAGACTTAGAGACATTTGCATTTTGAATACTTTCCTCACTTCTATATTGGATATTATTAGCATGTTCTAAGCCTTCTTTCACAACACATGGATTATCAAATTTGATAAGGAGTACCATTAGGGTGAGGTATGGCTATCCTCTCTTGCCCACACTTTTCACCATATACATAGATGAGTTCTAATCATTTATGTAGGAGTGTATATAGCTTAAGGATGGATACCTCCTTCTCCATGTGTTCATCTCCATCCTACTCTTCTCACATGATGTGGTTCTCCTAGCCTCCACTTTGAAGGGTTTCTAGAGATAACTAGATTCGTTATCGAGGTTTTGGGATCTTTGAAAGTGAAGGGTAAACTTTGGTAAAATCAAGGTTATGATCTTAAATGGATTGAAGTGTTTCTTATGTCTTCTTCATCAAAAAATTATACAAATCTTCAATTTTTCAAAAATTTGTAGAGATCACAAAGAGATAAAAGACACCAATATTAGTATAGTAGCCAAGGCAAAACCCAAAACTGAAAATGAAGCAATCCTTCTCTTATAGAATCACATCAAAATGGGAGATATTCAATACCAAAACAATATTCCTATAGCTTCAATCAATACAAACTATCATATTCTAATCAATCCAAAACAACACTCTGCTATCTTTGGGGAACATAAGCATCAACAACTGGTATCTTTTGGGAACATAAGCATCACCAATTTCCTCTTTAGCCCTTGGATTCATTATTATCAAACTTACATTTAAGAGAAGTGCTTTGAGAAAGACTAATATGGTGTTATGGTGTGAAAGGGAATCGACCCCGTAGCCAACCGAGAGGCTCCTCTTTTCCTGGAAATCAAGTGAGAGCTTGACTCTACAAGGAAAATGTAAGGAGCTAAAGGTTCTAAGCTTGATGCTCACAACAACCTCGCAGTTCTTCGAAGATTTTTCCAATTGGAGGGAATCGAAACTAGGACCATTAGGGGAAGAGTCTTCGTTTAGTGAGGCTCGCGGATATCCGTGAGCTAGAAAAAACAGTGAACTTGGAAGTACTCTTCTTACATCATTGATATTGAATGAGATCATAGGTTCAATTTTTATAAACACAAATTTGAAAAGGTTACTTAAGCTTGGAAACTAAAACAAAATTCATTTCCATGTATGGAAAGAGTTTTGCCCTGTGTTTTTTATTTAGTTTTTCAAAAATTTATTTCCATTTTTACCTTAAACCCCTTTCCAACATCTCTTTAGGGATATATTAATATAATAACAATCATATTGTATTTAATAAAAACTTTAGGTAAAAGTTGTTGATTATTTAAGAAAAACTTTAGGTAAAAATTGTTGACTGTAGGTGTTTGGCACCACCGAGTATAAACCCAAACATCTGAATATGGGTAGGAATTAATTTTCTCTTCATTGTTTATTTTGATGTTGAGATCAAACTCTCTTTTTTAATTCCTACTCTAAATCATAGTAGATAGTTGATACGAGTAATCTTAACAATTGGCTTGGTAGTTGATACCAATAAATTTAACAATCTGAATGTGATTTTTACATAAAACTTTCTTGATCACCTATTCTATTACTAGTCTCACTAATCCAATTACTTGTTTGGAAGTGGATGTAAAATTTCATCAAAAAACGTACCAACTTGCATCAAAATAACAACTGGAATCTTCCGATAAAGTCGATACCTCTACAAAATACCTACAAACCCATATCTTAGTGTCTATTTTCACCTTGAGCATAATTCTTCTTGATACATTGATGTAAAGCAGCTTATATGAAATAATTTATGGCGTAATTTTGACTCAATGGTTGGTTGGGCCTCACAGTTTCTTTTCCTAATAGATTATGTATTCACTATTATAATTATTTATGACCCAAATCTGCTTACAAAGTGTATAACCTAAGATCTAGCGGTCTACTCTATGTAGTGTAGCTAGTCCACATGTTTTTCAATGAAGATTCCCAAAACAATCACTATTTTTTTTCATTTTCAAAAATAATTTAGTGTTCATATTCTTTTCTCTTTGGTCATGCATCACAGTTGACCACTCATTCAGTTTGTTGCGAAATATTTTGTGCAGGTGTTTGACTCACTCCATATGAACTAAAGTGAGTGTTTAATTGCTCGATGGTTATATTAGGGTTTCACTCACCCATTTTATAAAATATGGTGTGAGTAGTTTAGTTTCATTATAAGGAACTTTTACGCTCTCTCATTTTCATTATATTTTTATTTTTTTACATCTATTAGCAAAATGACCATATTCATGACATACCTTGCATTTGAAGGGGATTTGTTCATAGTCTAGCTGTGTTGGGAATAATGCTTAATTAGTTATGTAAAATGCTGACAAAGTAGCCAACAGATTTTGTGTTCACTGCAAAATTAAAGCAGCAGCTTGTTAGGGTGGTCATTGCTGTTGCAAATTAGCTGTAATGTCAGTAGATTTGTTTTAGAGTTTATTTTAGTAATAGTTTTACTATATAAGAATGTAGTTAATAGTTGAATGAATATATGAGGTTTGCAGCATTTTTTAGCTCACACAGTCACTCTGTTTTTTAATTGTTTTATCTTTTTTTATATGTATTTTTCTTCATAGTATTGTTGGCTTCTCAATTGGATTGAAATAATTCATTTAATATTCTACAAGTGGTATCACAGCAGGTAAAATTCTTTTGGGTTAAAGTTGTATTGTTGGAATTTCGCCAAAGTTAATCATGTCGAATTCTAACCAGATGCTAGTTCCAGAATTTGATGGGAACGATTATGATTATTAGTGCATTAAGATGCTAACCTTTTTTATTGGAAAAGATTTGTGGGAGATTGTTGAATCAAGATATGAGGAGCCAGCTGATTGGAATCCTCTTACAGCCAATGAAAGAACAACAAGAAAGGAAGAAAGGAAGAAGAATGCTCAAGCTTTGTTTCACATTCAGATAGCTCTTGATAAGAGCTTATTTCCAAGAATATTAGCAGCAAAAACTGCCAAAGCTACCTGGGAGACTCTACAAGAAGCTTAACAAGGTAGTGATCAAGTTAAGGTGGTCAAGCTTCAGACATTGAAGTGAGAGATCGAGAATTTGAAGATGAAAGAAGCTGAAAGTATCAGTGACTATTGTGTGAGAGTTAAAGATGTGGTCAATAAAATGGCTACACTTGGAGAACTTGTAAGTAATGAAGTTTTAATTAAAAAAGTATTGAGATCTTTAACACATAGATGGAATCATGTTGCAATAATCATGGAAGAAAGTAAGGATTTAACAAAACTACAGTTTGATGAATTGGTTGGATCTTTGATGTCTCATGAAGAAAGATTGAAGGAAACTTTTGAAGCTATAGAGAAAGCTTTTTCCTCTAAACTACAAATTACAAAGAATGAAGATGCAAGTAGCAGCAGTACCAAAAGCCATCAAGGTCAAGGTAAATGGCAAAGCCAAAATTATTCAAGAGGTAGAGGAAGAGGTGGCTCAAGTGGAAGAGGTAGTTTTAGAGGAAGAGGTAGAGGTAGATTTGATAAGAGAAATGTTCAATGTTACCATTGTAATAGGTATGGTCACTTTGAAAGAGAATGTAGATTGAAAGAAGGTAAAAATGCTAATTATGCTCAAGAAAGTGGTGAGTATCCTCCAGATCACTTATTTTTATCTTATGCCAAAGGTGAAAATACTAGTAAAGATGTTTGGTACCTCGATTCTAGATGCTCTAACCATATGACAGGGAATGAGAAGTTGTTTTCAGCAAAGGATGGAAGTTTCAAATCCAAGATCCAGCTTGGTGATCATAAGTCATTGGAGGTTGCTTCTAAAGGAGCTATGGAGGTCCAAACAAAAGAAGGTATAAAGAGTATTCATGACATTTATTATACTCCACAATTGAAGCATAATTTGTTGAGTGTTGGGAAACTCTGTGAGAAAAATTATAAAGTGTTAGGGTCCCACCCTAACCCCCTTATCTATGTAATGGGACCACATCATAGTCAAGAGTCAATAAAGCCCATATTAATAATTGTAAGTGGTCAATCCGCAATTAATAACGGAACCACAGTTAGTGGCAAATGGGCCGTAGTATTAGATAGATGGTATTAGTAATACGCAGTATTGGCTCGTGGTATTGCACGTAGGAGTCATATATAAAGGATAGAAACTCCCTGCGAGGAGCATCGTGTCTTATTTTGTAATCGAGCTTTTCTCTATTGGAGGTTGCCCCCTCGAAGAGGCAAGTGAACATTACTCTCTGAATAATAAAATCATTTCTATTCTGTGTTCTGGGTATCTTTTCTTCGCATATTATGTGTTCTGGGTCTCTTTTCTTCGCATATTCTATATTTGGGTATCATTTGCAAGTTAAGAGCATAACAAGTGGTATCAGAGCACTTTCTAGGGCCGGTGGGATCTCCATTTAGTAGCAATTTTTTTTTTTTTTTTTGCTCGAGACGTGTTCCGGCGTCTTTAAACCATGGGACCTGTCGTTGAGCACATAAATCTGCGGATTTGGGGATGCATGCACGCAGGAAATACAAGAGGTGGTCACGTCTGTTGGACTCCCTTGTAACCCCTGTGGGTACCCCTTCGAGTAGTAACGCATTAGATAGAACTGCGCATGGACTGTCTTCCACGTACCCTCTGGGTATATCAGAAGCCCCATAGGCTCCCTGAAAACCTCTCCATAGATAAACCAGTGACCGTCTTACGGCTACAGTACACCGAGAACAGCACTCGGAGAGATTACTCGCCCGTACGATAGGGTAGTCGGGTGTTACGGCTAAGGGTACGGTCGACCCTCCTTAGTTAGAGCCCTGAAACATTGGGCCGAGTACTACTGCGAGACCCTTATGTATATTACGATCTATAGCACCTAACACTCCTCAAGACCCTAGTTCCTTTTTTAATCATCATCTCTTCCAGATATGCTTGAGCAAAGGAGTGCAGCAGCAGCAGACATCGGTCCCAATCAGCCAGTTCCGATCTATTAGATTCATCAGATCTGCAGAAGCAGTTAGTTCAACCATCCAGCGCTACCCGAGCCGCCATTTAGATCTCTCAGATCCACCAGACCAGAAGCGGTGTCAAGGGTTCCTATACCAGGGTATAATTGTCGTAGGACTTTTGGCCGCATTGACATTTTGAGGATTTGGCGATTGCAGTATTGATCAAGAAGGAGTAAAACTCCATTAGGAGTAAAAAAAAAAACGAGTCTGAGATCTTCCGGGACGCTTATTGGTGATATAGCCCATTAAAATCAGGACGACGAGCTGAGCATGGTGGTACCATTCAATTTATTAGGAAAAAAATTTTGGCGGTCCCAATTTTTCATCAGGTCAGTGTATGGTAGCAACTAGAGCTCAAGCGATGGCCAATGAAAGGATGGACAAACTGGAAGAAACGGTGAATGAAATCCAAACTCAGCTTAGCAGAATAGATCTGGACAGAATGCATAGAGAGCTTAGCGGAGTAAGTATCCAGCTACAGAAATTGCAGGAAAATGGCAAGGCAGATTTTATGTCAAACGGCAAGGAGAAAGCCCACGAGGAGGGGTATAATGGCCATGAAGGCAATTACGGTGAATCTAGCCACTCTCCTCACGTCTGGCACACCCATCCACCACCCAGTCAGTGACCTCCCAAGTTGGATATGCATAAATTTGACGGTTCTCACGCGTCCGCATGGCTAGCACAAATGGATCAGTATTTCAAATTGAATCATATCCTAGATGATGCGACTAAGCTTATGTTGGGGAGCATGTACTTCGACAATGAACGGTGGCAATGGTGGGAATGGCATCAACGTTGCAATGGATATTTTAGGACTTGGACCCAATTTACCAAAGCTCTTCGAGATCGCTTTGAACAAGAAGGCTCTTATTTGGGTCGTCTCACTAAGCTCTGACAGAATGGTACAGTGGAGGAATATATTAATGCTTTTGAAGGCTTAGCTTTCTGCACTAGGGGTCTCACGGATGAGTTCTACATGGAATGTTTTATCAGCGGTCTTAAAGAAGCCATCAAAGCTCAAGTTCTACTTCACCACCCTCCCATGTGGACCGAGGCTTGCCAGGTAGCTCGTAAGGTGGAACGTGCATTAGTAGCCCAATAAAGTCGCCCAAATTTCCCCGCTAAAGGTCGTCCGCCATAGGCTCAGAACACAACTCAAACACTTAAGGTCCAAAAGGTGTCCCCTGCGGAAATGGCCGAAAGAAGGAAGCAAGGACTATGTTACTACTGTGATGAAAAATACTCCCCAGGTCATAAATGTAAGGAGCCCAAATTCTTTCAAATAGATGCCACTGACTACAGCTTAATAGAGGAACATCCTCCACTCGAGGAACATGAGCCACTAGAGGACGACAACCAACAGGACAATGTCTCTAACGAACCAGTTATTTCGTTGCATGCCTTGGCAGGGATTTCTTCCCCTCAAACGCTCAAAATCAGAGGGTTTATTAAACATCGCCCAGTAGTAGTCTTGATTGATAGTGGAAGTACACATAATTTCATCCATCAAAAAGTCGCCGAAGCAGTGCATTGCTTTGTACGAGCAATTTCTAACTTCCAAGTTCAAATTGCAGATGGAGGCACAATAAAATGTGAAGGCCGTCGTGAAAATCTCAAACTTCAAATGGGGGATTATCAGTTGAAAACCCACATGTTTTCCATACACATGGGGGGGTTGTGACATTGTCCTCGGCGCTGACTCACTCCGCACTCTTGGGCCAATCACAATGGATTTCCAGGAGTTGTATATGAGTTTTAAGAAGAACAACCACACACATACCCTCTGAGGACTCTACGCGGGAGCCCCCTCTATCATCAACTCGCATAGGATGGAAAAATTGTTAAAAAAGGGCAATCATGGAGTTGTAGCTCAATTTAATGCCATCCAGGTAGTCGAAACCAAGCCACTGCCACTTCATCCTGAGATGCAACAGATTTTAAATAACCATCTGCCGGTCTTTGACAAGCCTCAAGGGCTTCCACCCTCGCGAGGGGAACATGATCATAGCATCACCTTGGTTCCAGGGGCCCAACCCCCAAATGTGCGCCCATACAGATAACCGTTCACCCAAAAGAACAAAATAGAAAAAATCATCAAGGAACTTTCAGAAGCAGGGGTCATTCGTCCCAGCATCAATGCTTATTCATCCCCAGTGGTCATGGTGCTCAAAAAAGATGGGGAGTGGCGGATGTGTCTTGACTTCAGGGCCCTCAATAAGCTAATAGTCAAAGATAAATTTCCCATCCCGGTGGTTGATGATTTGCTGGATGAACTCAATGGGGCTCAGTTTTTCACGAAGCTGGATCTTCGCTCATGTTACCACCAGATCCGCATGAAGGAAGTCGACATACCCAAGACTGCTTTCAGAACTCATGAAGGCCACTATGAATTCCTGGTCATGCCATTTGGTCTTTGTAGTGCCCCCTCTACCTTTCAGAGCCTTATGAACCACATTCTCAAACCATATCTCAGGAAATTTGTCCTTGTCTTCTTCGATGACATCCTCATCTATAGTTGCACTTGGGCTGCACATCTTCAGCATGTAGATCTACTCTTGCAACTGCTCCACAAGCATAAATTATTTGTCAAGATGTCCAAGTGTTCATTTGGCATGGTAGAAGTAGAGTATTTGGGCCACATTGTGGGGCGTGAAGGTGTTAAGGTGGACCCCAAAAAGATCCAAGCAATGCAGGAATGGCCTCACCCTAAGACCTTGAAGAGCTTGTGAGGATTTTTGGGTCTCACAGGCTATTATCATAAATTTGTCCGCAACTATGGTGGCATAGCGAAGCCCCTCACCCAAATCCTAAAGAAAAATTCATTCGTCTGGAATGAGGAAGAACAACAGGCCTTTATAGCTCTAAAAAATGCCATGTGTTCCACTCCAGTTTTAGCACTACCTGACTTCACAAATCTTTTGTCATTGAATGTGATGCTTCGGGGACAGGTATTGGCGCGGTTTTAATGCAGGAAGGGCGACCGTTGGCCTTCACAAGCCAACAACTCAGTGGGAAGAATC
>APFE031488542.1:2830-26825 GCA_000404065.3 Pinus taeda
AATTTCATATAATTGTTTCATTGATATGGGATCAATTTTAACATTGTACAATTTTATTATACAGTTTCATTTCATTTATAATTGTAGTTACATTTTTTAACATCTAAATGAACTTTTTCATTTTTTTTTATAGTGTCCAATATTGTAAAAAGAATTACATAAGCTCCCAGAAGGTGATAAAGTGAAAGTGTTAAATCCATGTGATTATGTTGATGTTAGTATTGGATGAATTCATTCATTTCTATAATATATGGAGTCAAATTAAGCCTTGAAGACGTTAATGCCATTGTCCTTATGGTCAAAAATAACATCCTCCTTCCATATGAATATGGTTGTATTGGTTTGAAAAAGAACAATATTTGGCATTGTTGTTGTTGAAATATTTTATTGTTCTTCAATGTCTATAGGTAGATTTTATTATTTACTAGTGGATTAGTAGGAGATTCACATTGTACTTATATTCGTAATGTGTGTTTGTACACTTTATTTTTGAATATTTTATTGAAAAAGGTAAGTATATAGGTTCACAATTAAATATCCTTTCGACTCACATGTGTGAAAATTAATTTAATATGTAGATAAATTTTTAATGTAAGTTTACATATATAACTTTTCTTTCTAATTCACATCATTCACATGTATGGCATTTTTATTCATTATCGATGCTTATAATTTCATATAATTGTTTCGCTGATATTGGATCAACAATAATAGTGTACAATGTCATGAAACAATTTCATTGCATTTATAAATTATTTGTGTGATAAAAATTTATATTATATAATTAATTATAAAAATAAAAATAATATAGAACTAATTAGTCAAAAATGGATATGATTAAAGTAGTAAATTAATAATAAATATAATAATTATGAAAGTACTAAGCTAGTAATAAAATATATAACAACAATAATGATATATTTAATTTTATTGTAAAACAATGTGATTATGCTACTCATTTATTGGTTTATAATTGAATTAAATTTATTGTAAATAGACAAAAATTAACAAAGCACTAAATCGGTACATATATTATCAATTAATACTTGACAAAACAAGTAAATATACTACAAATTAACAAATTAAATCAACCAATAAATGACTAAGAAAACTACTACTAAACCCTAAACACATTATAAAGGATTGCAAAGATAAGGCTGTTGGTTATATATATATATATATATATATATAATATATAAATATAATATATAATAGATATATATATATATATACATTTTGTATTATTGTAGTGGTAAATCGACTATTTTGTACTAGTAAGAATCTACAACTCTATTGTCATTTAACTTAAACATAGTTGACTCGTTACGATCCTGAAAAAGTTTTCATCATTACTTCCAGATTATATCAGTTAAATATTAATCTATAACCCAATGTGAGTTGAATGTAAAATGTCGTAGGGATTTGTTATATTATGTTTTAAATATGGGTCATAGTTCTAATGGCTCCATGTCGACATGTTTAAATTTTTCAATCTTGCAAGATGCTTCATGATTCCTATTTTAATCCAAAGTTCATATTTCCTTAAGTTGTATTTGGTAACCCAATCTACAACAAATTTCTACTTTTCAACACCTCCTGCTTAAAGGAAAGAATATTTTTTTCTTATACAAGAAGGGAACATATACATTTATAAAATTTAAATCCTTTCCTAATTCATTGGAAGAGTGTTTTGTACTATAGAAAAATCAAAAAAGAGTTCTTATAGAATTAATGATTTCTTCAAGGAAATGGATCACTTTTTCATTCCTATCTAAAATTTCAACCACAAAATCCCATCTAGAAAACTATAATAGCATATATTCACCTTGTAAATTTTAGGTTTATTAACATAGATTGTTGGGAAATACTACATCCAACCTAGATACATTTACTAGCTTTTTGGAACCTTTTTCTTTTAGTTACCTCTGAGTAGCATTTTCCACACCTAATGATTTCGTTAATTCACCTAAACTTGAATATAGTAGTTATCCACTCTCAATCGAATATTTAAAAAATTAGACCGTACTCTGGCTATTGGCACCAAGCTCAAAAGATCTATTGCCTCGTGAATATGTTTTGTATCCTCTTTCCATTAAATTTTCATAATAAAGTTGTTTCTTGATATAGTAGTTTTTTTTTATTATGACAACTTTCCCATCACTAACTTTATCTTTTCAAACTATAACTTAACAAAATTAACCTTTTTCCACTTCCTTTCAACTCATTGTTTATATTTTCTTTATCAACTATTTTGAACCTCCTAAAATTTTCCCCACTTGCTTGATCTAGAGAAACCATAGTCTCAACCAAAGCTCCTAAATATCTCCTATAATCATACTGGAGAGAATTCTCTCCATCTCTTGTAGTAGATGAGCATATATTTGGCCAACTAAAAGAAACATAACTCAACAATTATTACAATGATAAGGAAATCTAATTTGGCAAATTCAAGGTTTTCGATTCAATCAATGTGAAGGGAAAAACCTCCTTATAAAAGTTGCTTGGGTTTTGATAGATTAATGCATTGTTCTTGCACGTGTTTGTGACAAAACCATGTTTATAGTCTACGACTATTTTAAAAACTATTAACATGTCCTTAGACATATGAAAAGAAAAGGTTTAAAGTTTAATATTAAACCTAATCCATCATGATTACCACTTACTCCATACAATACAATTTTCTCACTACTACTAGCAATACTAAAAGATAGTATAGTTACATGATATTTATAATTATGTATTTTTACCATTTTGTTTCGTAGTTATTTTGTTATTTTAGTTAAAAAAAAATATTATAATAAAAAATATCAATTTAATTTAATCAATAAAAAAACATAAAATTTACTTATTTTTAAATGTTTTTTATATTTATTAAAATTTAATTTAATATGATCATATATTAACATATAAATTTATATTTAAATAGCACATATACACAATACTAAATACTCAATTAAAATAATACCATTCAGTTGATTGTTCAGTTGAATACACAAGTCTGGGACTAAGTAATCGTGATTTGCATGCATGGTCTTCTTTTTCCAGAAATAGCAAAAGAAACATGCAAAAAGTATCCCTAAATTTTAGGGATCTATTTTTAGCAATTAGAGGTTCCATGCAAAGATATTTTTAGAAACTTCCCTCCAAGTGTTGTTTTCTCCTAGATTTATGGCATGTGCGTCATAAGCCTCAAACTTATTTATTCGATGATGCAAAGCTCATTCCTCCCATCGATCTTGGAGCTATGACATCAAACAACACATCCAAGAGTCTTCGGCATGTTCAACTCAGTTATTTCCAGGTACGTTTACCTTTCATTCTATTTGATTCATTTCTATCACTTTTCATATTTCACTTTCTGCGAATGTTGTTTTCTTGGTTTTGTTGAACTCCTGTTGTGGTTTTAATGTATATTAGCTTGGAGAAGAATCGTCTCATTGTTTGTTTGCATCTCACTGCTGTCGCATGAATGACATTGTTTTGCACTAATGGTTGCCATTGCAGCGAATCATTTCACACATATGCATGCATTCCTATTTTGTAAATCCTACATTCATTTTTTGCATGCATGATCATTCACTCTTGCTTACATTTGGTCTCTACATGCATTCAAACCTCTTCAAGTTTTCAGTCGCTTGTTGGGGGCTCTAGGTTGCCTTGGCTTGTACCTTGCCTCACCCGAATAGAAATTCACATTTCTGGAAGGGAAGGCTCTACCTTCCCTCTACAAATTGGACAATCTTGTCCAACATTGACATCTAAGCTTTCATTGTGCAATTCTGTGAGGTAGTGCCCTGTTGACCCAAAAAAATGCACAATATAGTCTCTAGGCTTGCATGCCCTTGCTCACTGAAATTGCACATTGTATAGTTTTATCCCTCAGTAGAAAGGCTAGACCATGCATTGCACAATTCCAATATTCAGTTAGCCTCCTCACATCCTAGACTATGCCTTACATAATTTTGGCAGTCAGTCTCCCAGCCTCCCAATGAAAATTGCACAATCTTTACTGCTAGTCACCCTAGTGTGTTGCATGTCAGTCCTCAAATTTATTTTAGTTTTTAAAGAATAGATTGCTTTCCATGAGTGTTGCTATGTCTCTAAGTATAGAAGGTGTTCATCCATCTCTCAGATGTATAGGTACAATGGCCTCCAAGTGAGCGGGGTCAAAGGACATTGTTGGATGTGAAACTGGAGATGCACTAGAACAAGTGTCTATGGGCCTTCCCATTTACAAAGACACCAAGTTGGTCATAGATAGAGACATCAAGATGAAATGGTAGGATATAACTAATACATTCTTAGGCGCATTTGAGGAAGACCTGGAAGACTGCAAGGTGTACCTCAACATCTACAAATTTGGATTCTACCGGATTGCATGTAGGTATCCCGGGTTTCCATGCGCAAACATGATACATTGGGTTGTCTCGTACATTGATCATGAGATGATGATGTTGAGTAGTGTCAACGAGACATAGGTTGCTACCTTTAGGGTGAAGGACTATCAAGAGATGTATCACTTTCCACAGCTAGTGATCACAATGGAGAGACCCTTCAGTGCACACAACAATGCAAAATCTACAGATATCTTGAAGAGTTGGGTGAAAGAGCCAACCAAGATCAGAACAACACCCAATCTAGTTTACAAGGAAAATATAATACAAAAGGAATATCAGTACTTGGTTATCTTTCCATGCTTCTTATACGACCAAGAGAGCAAGGGGACCTTCCCATAGAGATGGGTGATTGCATTGGACCAACTGGACAATGAAGGAAGGCCCTGCAACTAGTTTGACATGTCAACTTTGAGGTTGAAGGAACAAGTGACAGGAGCCCGACATCTAGCTAAAGGTTGACAAGCAAAGATATATATGTTTACTTATATTTTGGATCTGATTTGTGCCCGTCAACAATTCCCATGTTTGAAGTGGGCACAGACACCTTCAGAAACTATTGTGCACACTTATTACAGATTGTTCTCTAAATGCATCTTCCATGAAGTCATCACACAATTGTCATACCACTTTGTCACCCCTATGTACAAAATTATATTTGAGCAGGATCCACCTTACATGTCAAAAGTGGCAATGGAGGAATTCATCAACATAGTAGATTGGTACGCCTCATCCCTTAGCACCTTCATACGCATGTATAGCACAGACAAGCCTCTGTATGTTTTATTGAATTTTTCCATGGACAAGCCCATCATGCAAGAAGTGTCATATCACATATCAATAGGGTTTCCAGCTAGACTACTAAGGAAGAAGAAGGAACCTTGGCCCACTCTTCCTTTGCAGATCAGGTTATAGGAGAT
This sequence comes from Pinus taeda, assembly GCA_000404065.3. Lineage (NCBI taxonomy): Eukaryota > Viridiplantae > Streptophyta > Pinopsida > Pinales > Pinaceae > Pinus > Pinus taeda. Next base: position 8,145 of record APFE031488542.1, read on the forward strand.
ACAGAATCTCAAGCATGTTGATGCTAAGATGAAAGAGTTCAAAGGATATACTTTTGGAAGCCAAAGTTTCAATCTATAGGACCACATTTCCTTGTAAAGGACCACAATATGAGAGTGAAATTTCCGTGGATCCACGGGGCATGTTATTGGGGTAAGGAGGACCCATGGAGATATTGCCACAACTTCTCTAGGGTCAATGAACCGATCATCATAGATGTGTAATTATTAGTGAAGAAGTGTGACGAAATGTCTAGGAGAGCATCATCAACAACAACTGAGGGAAACAAACTTGCACATGAAAACGGAAAGAGAAAGGTTGATGACAACGTAGAGGGAGAACAAAGCTGCAAGTTTGAAGCAGATCCAATTGTGATGAAAGTAGCTTTGGATATTGAGGCTAAGGGGCGACAACGCAACAAGAGGAATTCACAAAGGCAATGAGATAAGTGGAGGTTGGAGGAAGCAAAGAACGGGTTACAAGAGTTGAAGTAGAAACTCTGGGAAGAGAAAAAGCTACACAGAAGAGAGAAGGAAGCGTAGCAAATATAGGCACAATAGGAGGTGCAACATGCACATATTGATAAAACTGCACCCATACAGGTTAAAGACTCATTCGAGTCACTGGCACATAGGAGAGAAGGTGAGTAGGTGAGTAGCTGGAGGAGAAGGACTTAGCTTAAGAGATTAAACAGATGATAAAGGAGATGGATACATATGTGTTTGAGTCAGAGTTAGATCAGGATACAAACCTCATGCATCATAACCAAGAGGTCACCTCACTGTCTTCACCGGATCCAGAAGTAGAGAAAGTCCCAAGAGATCAAGGAGACATAGAGATCCTTAAAGACAATCCAAAGAGAAGATGCACAACATATCTTTCGACCAGTCGCAACACAGAGTTGTTCAATCATGCGGAGTGCCTACTCCATATGTGCACACATCTACTACAAAGCTTGCAAAATGAGTGATCGTATTTGATGTACACAAGCATCCAATAGAATTGGTCGATGCTAATAGATCATATGCCGAGGCCCCCATCTTAGGTGTTCAATTCTTGATAGTAGAGAACGGCCGCATGGCCAAGGTGTTACAAGCAGCCAAGTAGGGAGGAGAGCAAGTTACATCATCTGCTAAAGCATAGTTGAAGAGAGCGATAATGGATGAATTATCATCCCTCAAAACAATCATGTAGATGTTGTACTGGAGATTTGACGCCGTGCAGAAGGAATTTGTCCATCCTAATTGTTATGTTCTTGACCTACGAGAAATTTCAGAATACCAAATATGTGAAGAAATAGAACCTAGAACACAAAACAAAATGAGAAAAGAACAAATATTTTATTATTAAAAGATGAAAGCAATGTTCACTTTCCTCTTCGAGGGGGCAACATCCAGTAGAGCAGAGCTCGATTACAAAATAAGACTCGATATATCGAAATGTGGACTCTTTATCCTTTATATAGGATTCATACATACAATACCATGGTTCTCTCAATACCATTTTCTAATACCATGGCCTCTTTGCAACTAATTGTGGCCCCTTTCTTAAATGCAGGTCAACCACTTAAAATTATTAATACGGGCTTTGTTGACTCTTTAAATAACTATAACTATGAATCGAGCCTATTACATAAATAAAGGGGTTCGGGTTGGACCTTAACATGCCCTCCCTGATAAAAGGTAGCCTTGTCCTCAAGGCTGAAGCTACAGAAACTGCTAAAGAATAGTGGTTGGTTCCAAGGTCGCATCTTCTGGAGAGGTGTCTTTCCACTTTACGAGGACTTCCTTGATCGTGCAGCCACATAGATTTCATTCTCGTGTATCAAGGACCTATTCATGTTGGAGCCAGAGTGAACCTTGTTCATCCAATTTAGGTAAACTAGTCTGAATTCTCTAATTGTTCCCCACCACTTTATTGAGGCATGAAACATGGAAGACTAGATGGATTTTTGAAGTTGGTGGTAAGGCTAGCTTGTAGGCTACTCCTCCAATGCGTTGAAGTATTTGATAAGGTCTATAGAATTTTGGAGCTAAATTTTGGCAGCCCTTTTCTTTGAGTGAAGTTTTCTTATATGGTTGCAGCCGGAGGAATAACTTATCCCATTCTTGAAATGTGCACTATGAATGATGTTGGTTTGCCTTTTGCTTCATTCGATTCTAAGCTTGATGGAGATTATCTTTGAGATAGGCTAGCATGGCTGCACAGTTCTGTAGGAGTTGATCCACTTCTTGCACCTTAGAGCATCCAGGGATATAATAAGTAGATGAAGGTGGGTGTTGGCCATACACTGCTTCATATGGAGTCATCTTGGTGGTTTCATGATAGTTAGCATTATACCACCATTCAGCTAGAGGTAGCCATTATACCCATTGATGTTTCCTTTTCAAAAGTGAAGCATGTTAGGTATGTCTCCAAACATTTGTTGTCTTCTACAATTTGACCATCAGTTTGGGGATGATAGGAAGTACTGAGTTGAATTTTGGTGCCTTGTAGCTTGAAAAGTTCTTGCCAAAAGATATTGGTGAAAGTCGGGTCATGATCAGATAGAATTGAAGTGAGCATGCCATGCAGTTTGAAGACCTAGTCCATGAAATATTGAAACACCAAAGTGGAGGTAAATGGGTGTGGTAGAGCATAAAAATGAGCATATTTAGAAATTCTATCCACAACCACCATGATGATTGATTTGTTGCTTGAATTCAGAAGATTAGTAAAGAAATCCTTACAAACATCAGTCCAGATTGAGGCAGGGATTAACAATGGTTGTAAGGTGCCTGGTGACTTGATTTTGTTCTCCTTTGTGGTGTTGACGCACATCACATTCAGCTACAAAAGTAAGAATGTCAGTTTTCATGTCTGTCCAAAAGAAATAACGACAAGTGCGAGCATAATTCTTCTAAAAGCCTACATGGACTGCAGTGGGAGATGAGTGCCACTCTACCAAAATGTGTGTTTTGAGGGTGGATGTCAGTGATATAACTACTTTATGCTTGTAGTGAATAATCTCATCCTTCCATGAGTAGCCAACTCAAGAATTAGGATTTTCTCTCAATTTATTAATGAGTTGGGAGAGAGGGGTGTGAAAACCATACCTTGTGGGCTTGTTCAATCCATTCTAGTATGGGAAGAGAGATTGATAGCAGGGTGCTTTCATCCTCAAATTGGTGTTATAAAGCATCCTCTACTACATTGTCACACCCTTTCTTGTAAATTATCTCATAATCATATCCCAACATTTTGGTGAGCCATTTATTTTTCAAGGTTAATGATAGACTTTGCTCCAAAAATATTTGAGGCTTTGATGGCCTATGCAGATTTGGAAATTCCACCCCAATAAGTATGGTTTCCAGGTATCTATTGCATGTAAGATGGCCACCATCTTCTTCTCATAGGTAAATCATCCTAGATGTTTCCCACTCAGTTGTTCATTGGTGAAAGCCAAGGGTCAACCTTCTTGCATTAAGAAACACCAATACCAGTACCTAAAGTGTTACATTCAATCACAAAAGATTTGATGAAGTTGGGCAGTGCCAATACGAGAGTGGAACACATGGCTTATTTGATAGCCATAAATGCCTGTTGTGCTACATCAATCCAGAGGAATGATTTTTTTTCTTGAGAAGGTTAGTGAGGGGTCTAGCAATGCGACCATAATTGTGGACAAATTTGTGATAGTAGACAGTGAGACCCAAGAACCCCCTCAAACTCTTCATGTTTTTTGGTTGGGGCTAATCTTGCATTCCTGTATATTTTTGGGATCCACCCCGACACCTTCACGACCAACAATGTGTCCCAAATACTCGACTTCTTCCATTCCAAAAGAGCACTTGGACAATTTGACAAATAATTTGTGATTCCAGAGCAGTTGCAAGAGCAAGTCTACATGTTCAACATGTATTTTTCCAGGTTAGGCTGTAGATGAGAATGTCATCAAACAAAATGAGGAATTGTTTTTTGAGATATGGCTTCAGCAGGTGATTCATCAGGCTTTGGAAAGTGGATGGGGAATTATAGAGACCAAATGGCATGACCAATAATTCATAGTGGTCATCATGAGTTGGGAAAGTACTCTTGGGAATGTCTACTTTTTCATGCATATTTGGTGACAACCCGAGCAAATATCTAGCTTAGTAAAGAATTGGGCACCATGTAGTTCATAAAGAAAATCATCAACAACTGGGATAGGGAAATTGTCTTTGAAAGTGAGCATTTTGAGGGCCCAGATGTCTTGAGACATGCACCATTCCCATTTTTCTTGAGCAACATGACCACTGGTGATGAATAAGGACTAATGTTAGGATGAATACCACTAGCTTGAAGGAGTTCCTTGATGATTTTTTCAATTTCATTAGTTTTGGCGAAAGAATATCGATATGGGCGCACATTTTGCGGTTGTTCCCTTGGGACCAAAGTGATGCTATGATCATGTTCCCCTCTAGAGGCTAGAAGCCCTTTAGTTTGTCAAATACCCGTTGGTGGTGTTTTAAGACCTGTTGCGTCTCAGGATGAAAATGAGAAGCAGTGGGCTCTATGCCCTTGATGGCATTAAACTAGACGATAATTCCATGATGACTCTTTTTCAACAACTTTTCCATTTGATGCGAGCTGATGATAGAAGGAGCACATGTCTAGAGTCCACAGAGGGTATGCATGTGGTCATTCTGCTTAAAGCTCATATATAATTCCTAGAAATCCATTGTGATTGGGCCTAGTGTGTGAAGCCATTCAACACCCAAGAGAATGTCACAACTACCCATGTTAATCGCAAACACGTGGGTCTCTAGGTGGTAGTCTCCAATATGAAGTTTGATATTTTCGCAATGGCCTTCAAATTTCATTGTCCGCCCATCTGCAATCTGGACATAGAAATTAGAGACTGCCATGACAAAATAATGAGCAACTTCTGCAACTCACTGATGGATAAAGTTATGAGTGCTGGCACTATCAATCAATACTACTACGGGGCAATGTTTAATAAAGCCTATGATTTTGAGAGTTTGGGGTGCAAAAATGCCCTCCAAAGCATGGAGTGAGATAACTGGTTCCTCTAGCGTAGCTGGGAGCTCATTGTCCTACTAGGTTTCCTCAATTTCATCCTCTAGTCCCTCAAGGGTTGGGGCTTCCTTAGATGAGCTGTGATTAGTAACATCAATTTGAAAGAATTTGGGTTCCTTGGATTTATTCCCTGAGGAGTATTTGTCATCACAGTAGGAGCACAATCCTTGTTTTCTTCTTTCATCCATTTCTGCTAGAGACACATTTTGAACCTTAAGTGTTTTGGTAGGTCCCTGAGCCTACGTGGGGCATCCCTTGGCTATGAAATTTGGACAAAGAGACTGGGTAGCTAAAGCACATACCACTTTGATAGCCTTGTTGAAAGCATCTATCGATGTAGGTGGGTGGTGCATCTGGGCAAGTGCTTGGATGGATTCTTTGAGACCACTTATAAAACATTTCAAGTAGAATTCATCTCCTAGACCTTCTATGTGGATGGCGAAAGTCTCAAAGGCTGTAATGTATTATTTTACTGTGCCTGTCTATCAAAGCTTACTAAGACAACCCAAAAAATTAGAGTCTCTCTCAAAGCGGGCATAAAGAGATTTTTAGAACACTTGCCAAGTTATGTTCCCGGGATAGCATTTCAGATGCCATTGCCACAATTGCCATCGCTCTTAGTCTAAGTAAAGGTCTCCCACACATAGTTTATTTTGATCATCTTGGATATCATTCAGAATGAAATATTGTTCCGTTTGTGCTACCTAGACTGCCATATTAAAGCCATCAAATTTATACATGTCCAGCTTGGGTGGCCAAGGTTGGGAATGTTTGTGATTTCCATGAAAGTGAATATGATGGCCAGATTATCCCTCAAGGTCTTCATTAAGACCATGTGCCTCCGGATGCAACCCTGACGTGCTCACATTGAATTGGTCTATGACATTCTACATCTTTTCTGCTAGTTCCTTGAAAGAATCCAACTATTTTTCAAGGAGCTCGATCTTCCATTGGTCATGGCTTGAGCTCTACTTTCTAGCATACACAGATCTTGGTCACTTGCTATCACTTTGAAAAAAATTGGACAACCCTAAAATTGATGTTGATAAGTAAATGGTATGACTGTGATCAGCTCATTGTCCTAAATCTTATGGGCTAAATCTCTTCTAAGCATCCCGAGAAGGCCTCAAAACTTTTTTTTTCTTAACTTAAAATGGAGTTTTACTCCCCTCTAATCAATACTGCAATGGCCAAAGTCTAGAAAACGTGATCCTACCCAATGTCCTCCAAAAATCGGCTTAGACTATAGAAGCCAAAAGCCTCACTGCGCAGATGGTAAGATCTGCATGTGAAACCCCAACAGCTGAATGTGAGTTGGACTGTGGTGGCTACAAAACCCCAACTGCTAGATTTGAATGTTACTATGGCGGGAAAACATCAACTGGTGGATGTAATTGTTGTGGTGGTGATAGAACCGCAACTGCTACATCTGAATCATACTGTGGAAGTAGAACCCCAACTAGTGGATCTAATCTAGAAAATAAGATAATGGGTGATATTTAGAGAGTTAAGGGAAATAGGGTCTCAAAGGAGTGTCAAGCGCTACAGATTACAATATACATAAGGGTCCAACAATAGTACTCGTCCCAATATTTAAGGGCATTAACTAAGGAGGATCAACCATACCCTTAACCATACTACCCAACTACCCTATCATATGGGTGAGTAATCTCCCCGAGTGTTATTCTCAGTGTGCTGTAGCAGTATGATAGCAAATGGCTTATCTAAGGTGAGGTTTTAGGTGAACCTGGGGGGCTTCTGATATACCCAGAGGGTACGTGGAAGGTAGTCCATGTGTGGTTCTGTCTAATGCACTACTACTCAAACGAGTACCCACAAGGGTTACAAGGGAGTCCAACAAGCATGACCACCTCTTGTATTTCCTGCATGCATGCCTCCCCAAATCCATAGGTTTATGTGCTCAATGAAAGATCCTGTGGTTTAAACACGTCAAACATGTCTTTAACCTAAAAAAGATTCTGCCAAAAATGGAGGTACCATTGGCTCTGAAAAGTGCTATGATACTACTTGTTATGCTCTTGACATGCGAGAAATTCCAGAATACAAAATATGCAAAGAAATATAACCTAAAACACAAAACAAAATGAGAAAACAACAAGTATTTTATTATTAAGAGCTGAAAGCAATGTTCACTTGCCTCTTCAAGGGGGCAACCTCCAGTAGAGCAAAGCTTTATTACAAAATAAGACTCGATATATCCCAATGGGGAGACTCTATCCTTTATATAGGATTCATACATACAATACCATGGGTCATTACCATGGTTCTCTCAATATCATCTATCTAATACCATGGGCCACCGTTTGCAACTAACTGTGGTACCTTTCTTAAATGTGGGTCAACCATTTACAATTACTAATACAGGATTTATTGACTCTTTAAATAACTATAACTATGACCCGACCCTATTACATAAATAAAGGGGTTAGGGTTGGACCCTAACACTAATGGTTGGTAGCAATGTTGTGCTACGACATCATCCATCTTATCAAATATGTACACTATTTTTGATTGCATGCAGACAAAGACAATGAGATACAAAGGAGCCCCATTACATTTTCCAAAGATGATGAAGTTGAAGGCGATAGAGTTGAAGGAATGCATTCAGAGTCAGATATGGAACTATCAGGAACTCTTGGATCTCGTCACCAATTTGTAGGCTTCACATGCACACGTATTCAAAAGAATGGATATCATTGTATGCATGCATGTGATCCCATCTATTGGCACACTCACCCAGGTGATGTCGAAGAACCAAGTCTAAACAGATTTGAACATATACTTTGATGAGTTGATGCACGTAGCCATGAGCGCAGACATGGAGATCAATGCACAAACTATGCATCAATATGTTGTTGGTCCAGCTGTACTTAAGACAATGATGTGCATGTTAGCAGACAAGTTGGATAGAGGTGCCAGATCAATGTACTCAAATGCAACAGAGGCGAGAGTTCACTTTCAACACGATGTCATCATTGAGAACACAGACACCATCATGGACTACCAAGCTTGGCATCATTTCACCACCGTCGATCATTGTCAGGATGTTAAAGAGCTGGTCTTCACTACTCTTCGAGTCTTAGTGATATATTTGATTGCATGCTCAAGCCTATTTTGTCTCACATGGGTACGTGTGCAAATCTTGTAAAAGTGAAAGAAAAAGCGTCGGTGGTCGAATGTAACAGTGATGTAGTAGTTTAAGAGTCATGAGCGTAGGTGAAGAGTCACAAAGGGGAATGTCAAGGGTCACCCCACCCTTTACTATTTATGGTACCTCATAACACATTGTACCAGATTTTGGGAGCCAAGCTTCCTATAGGTGTATCTTCAAGAAAGCTTGGAGTGTATTGTAACAAGCCTTGGCTTCTCCATAGTGCAGAGCTAATATATCTCTTTGGAGGAGCAAGCGGGAGTGACTCTAATATTCTGCTATTGGAACTAGTGGTTGGTCATGGTTGTATGTATGATTGTAACATTCACATTCTTAATATAATAGAGCCAACATGTTGCATGCATATGTTGTTATTATATTTCAGATGTCTTGGCTACACTAATGATATATGTATATGTTTTTTGCACATGTATGTATGGACTCTTTCTATACATATGTACGAATATTATTGAGATGTGTTGTTAGTTTAACCATCACTTTGGATTGTGGTTCACCTTGCTATTGATGTATCTTTTCTCATGTGCTCCCTTCCAAGTTGCGTGTTTATACAAGTTTCCAAGGGGCACACTCATTCCACTTTTCATGTGTTAGAACACTTCATGCACCTTCCTTGGCTTGCTGCGATGGTCACATCCTTGTTACCAACAAGGGCATACTACTTACCTCTGCATGCAACTGCGGTCAATGTGATATCGTACGAACCACTGCTGGGACTCCTAGTCCAAATGGTCTGAGGTCTAGTTGGGACTTCTTACAGGGGAGATCCCCTTGACGTGTTGGTGGGTCCAACAATGTCAATATTTTTGGTACTAGAAGGAGGGTCAAATGACAAGATGAGCCATGACATCGTGTTTTGAATCTTTGCATATCTGTCATCTATACTGTTGGACTCATCCCTCTGCAATGTTTCTCTTATGCCGAACATCTCGACATCATGAGGGACTTTTTTGATCTCTTGTCAGAATTCACATATGATGGTGAAGGCGAAGTGGCTTGGCCCAAGTACTTACAAGACTTCTATGCATTTATTGATAATGTATATGACTTCTCTAATGAAGAGGCTAGTTTCTTGCTTTCACACACACTTCGTGAATCCCCACGACGATGGTGCCACAGCCTGCCTCCCGGCAGCATGCACTCATTTGACCAATTTTGTGATCTCATTGAATCTACTTTTCATCATTTTGATCTAGAACCTCTTGACAAAAAACTGTTAAAATAATGGAAGACTCCATACGAATCACCTATGCATTTTTGGAAATGCTTCCACGTATTGCAATTTCAAGCTATAAAAATCCAGATGAAGTTTCAATATCTTTGGGATAGATTTGAATATTGTCTTAACAAATCAGCCAATCCCAAGATGAATTTGAAGTTCAAACCCCGCTCAACATACTTCAGTGATGGAGCTGCGTAATCATAAACAAATGCAATCATCGTCACAAGTGACTATCCACCGTCTCCTCATCAAACAAATTCACCACTGAAGAGTGGTGGGAGAACATGCACACATATATGTTCAACTATCACATCCTCTGAACATCACTTCTCTCAATTTTCATGAAGATTTTGTTGTGAAACCCATGGGTTTTCACATGCCTTTATTACCACAACCTTTGTCTTCATGTTCTGCTCATCCTCTAGATTGCACTATCTTGTGTTCTTCCATTCCAGACTCCATACCTATTGTGAATGAGGATCAAGCCATCGACGGAGTTGGTGTTGCGCAACCAATCTACATAGTCAATCATGATGAGTATCAATGGGAACCTGAACGTCAACCCATGGCGAAGGATGACCTCCTTCTATCCGCACCTCCTCTGCTTTCCTGACCTCTTCGGTGATTCCACCATCACTGGTTTTTCTTGTGTAAATCCACCAACGGATGCTCCTATGGTTGATCTTTCACAGAACACACCAGATGTCAGCCCATCATTTGACAATGGAGAGGAAAAATGATTCATTGAAAATACAATTGATTTTTAATTTTCTTTTTTCTAGAAATGCATAGGGTGAAAATTCTTACTTCTTATCTAACCCTCTGTATGATTTGTATGATCATGAGGATGTTGATGAAATCATTCATTTTTCTAATCATAGTTGTTGTGATCTCTTTACTCCCATATTCGATCATGATGTTGATTCTATCACTATTTATTTTTCAAAGCCACTTGTTTATGATGATCTATCTATTGATGAATTTGAAACACCATAGCCTGTCGAGGCACTTCACCCCAAGCTAATGGTTATGTCAGGCCCTCACTGTCTTTATGCTGGTTTCACTTCCGATCAAGAAATTGTTGAAACACCCATGGCTCCTCATCACTCATCTGTATGTATTGAAGATCAATCTCACAAACAATTTTTACTTCCTCCACTCAAAATACATGATCCCATCTCTCATGCATTAGATGAATCTTACATAGCAAGCACGCACGCGCGATACAGGTTGTCTTTATTTCTCTCATTTGCTTGCATTTCACAGTCAAGAGAATGTGTATGCTTAATGTCTTCATGCAGTTCCACACAAAAGCATTGTAATTCCACTGATTGTATGTCACGCACCTACACTCATCTATGTTTTGTGGACACATTTAGACTCGGAGTGTGTTTGTCTTCACTGTTTTGTTTTTCATGTTTGTTGGTTTTCGCAATTGTGTTGTTCGTGAACCATGCCTTCACCAACATGGGTCGACCAATGCGCCGACGACTGGAAATATCACTTCAGGTGATCAGGCCCATGCACCGTTAGCTTAGGATTAGGAGTAGTGTTTTATTTACCTTGTTTGCTTACATGCATGTTTTCTTTCTTACTTTGTGTGTTTTTTCATTCTCTTGCCTTTTTGCTTACTTACGTTGTTTTCACACTTTGCTTCTTCTCTTTGATTTTTTTTCAGTTGTTTGTTTGCTTGTTTACATTTGTAGGTTAGTTTTGCATGAGCCATGTGCGACTCTTGAAACAAGCAGGGTAAAGTACAAGAGGACTTGTGTAGTTATCAATACTTTGTTATCTGGTGTCTTGTCTCTATATGTAGAACTTGTTATCTTTAGTCGATGATACACCAATGGAAAATACATTATGTTCGAAATGAACCTTGATGAATACACAATGCTTGTGCACTAACCAATATCATCTACTCTAGTAGGTTTTTTTGGGTTAACCCTTGTAAGCTCAGTCAAGTAGAGTAAGGTCAGGGTGAAAACCTTAACAAGTACGTCAAAGGTATATACAAAATAGTTATATGAAGGGACAACGTCTTATGCTCTCAATAAGCCAAGATATCTCTTCTGCCTCTGAAATGAATGTGTTATACACAATTATGAAAAATGAAAAATGAATAAGGCGAAAGAAGAGGAAGGCTTCCTAAGTAAAGAGCTGATGCAAGTAACTCTGGCAGGGTACTCACTAGGCTCATTAGCAGTGGAGCAATGCTTGTGTTCCTGCGTGACTCCGTCGAGGTACTATTCAGGCCTTCTGGCAGCGGTGCAACACCAAAGATGAAACTTAAACTCTAACTATCATATTTCTTGTATACTAATATACCTCTCACCCCAATCGAAACCATTGTGTTGACCAAGCTTGGAATGTGTGTCAACCAACGAAGAGCATGGGAGTTTCTATATCTTTCAATCTAGCTAGCATGGAGACAAAGACAATAAGAGGACTGAACAATACTTTTGGAGGTGTTAGCTTCAAAGAGCTAGAGTTCTACCAGTGTGTCACCAATCATTGTAGCAGCTACAACTACCCTCCAAAATTTTGGCTTAGCTTCATTTTGGAGCCTCCGTACCAACCATCCCTAGTAGCATGTCTTGCGCTGTCAAGTACATAGGCTTCAACTGAGTTTCAAAGGCTCGCCAACCTGTGCATGTCAACTTTCTTATCTCCCATCAGAGGCTGCATTTCGAGACTTAGGTTATTTTTTGGATGAGAGGTTCACCCAGAAAATTACGTAATTCTTCTAGGCTGCCTACTGAGCTCCAAAATTGTATGATCTAGCCAAGCATCCCTCCATCAAAAAACTTCACAATATATCCAGTCACTGGGCTTCAACCTAGAAATTGTGCAACTCTACAAGGCAGTGACCTGATGACCCCAGAAATTGCATAATGCGTGAGGGATGTCCAACCCTGCTCAACTCAAAAAATAGGCAAATCCCTTTCCCAGGTTTGCATATAGTATGTGCCTTCAACTTGACTAGTTCCCTCCAAGACTAAGCAATCGTGATTTTCATGCATGGGCTTCTTTTTCCCAAAATATCGAAAGAAACATGCGAAGTGCATCCCTAAATTTTAGGGATCTAATTTTAGCATCTGGAGGTTACATGTAAAGATCGTTTTAGAAAACTTCCCTCCAAGTGTCACTTTTCCCTTGATTTGTGGCAATTCTGTCTCTTTTCATATTTTGGTTTCTACAAATGTTTTTTACTTGGTTTTATTGAATTCCTATTGTATTTTTAAGGTATATTAGCTTGAGGAAGCACTGTTTTAGTTTTTGTTTACATCTCACTACTGTCACATGCATGGCACTATTTTGCAATAATGGTTGTCATTACGGTGACTCGTTTCACACAAATAAATGCCTTCCCATTTTCTAAATCATGAATTCATTGTTTTCATGTATAATCATTCATTCTTGCTTACATTTAGTCTTGCCATGCATTCAAAACTCTTCGTGTTTTTAGACGCTTGTCGGTTGGTCTAGTTGGCCTTGGCCCAGACCTTGCCTCACCCGAACATAAATGCGCCTTTCTGGAAGGGAAGGCTCTACCTTCCCTCCATAAGTTGTGCAATCATGGTCAGCACTGACCTCAAGGCTTGCATTGTGCAATTCTAGGAGGCAGTGCCCTGCCGACTGAGAAAATTGTGCAATGCAGTCTCTGGGCTTGCATGTCCTTGCTGACTGAAATTGTGCATTGCGTAGTTTCAACTCATAGTCGGTAGGATGGAATATGCATTATGCAGTTGTAGTAGTCAGTCAGCCTCCTAACAGCCCAAACCATGCCTTACATAGTTTTGGCAATCAGTCTCCCAGCCTTGTGGTGAAAATTGCACAATCTTTACTGCTAGTCACCCTGGTTTATTGCATGTCAGTACTCAAAATTGTTTTGGTTTGTAACTGGTATATTTCTTACCATGAGTGTCACTACATATCTAGGTATAGAAGGTCTTCATCCATCTCTCATAAGTATAGGTACAATGGCCTCCAAGAGAGCAAGGTCAAAGGACACTGTTGGAAGGAAACTAGAGATGAAGTTGAACAAGGGTCTATGGGCCTGCCCATTTACGAAGACACCAAGCTAGTCATAGATATAGACATTAAGATGAAATGGCATGAAATAAACGATACATTCTCAAACACATTTGAGGAATATTTGGAAGACCACAAGGTGTATCTCAACATCCACTAATATGGCTTCTACTATATTGCATGCAGGTATCCCACGTTTTGATGCATGGACATGATACATTAGATTGTCTTGCAAATTGATCTTGAGATGATGATGTTGAACAATGTTAGTAGGACATAAATTTATACCTTTAGGGCGAAGGACTATCAAGAGATGTATCACTTTCCACAACCGGTGATGACAATTGAGAAACCCTTCAGCGCACGCAGCAATGCAAACTTTTGAGATATCTTGAAGAGTTAGGTGAAAGAGCCAACCAAGTTTAGAACAACACCCAGTCTAGTTTACAAGGTGAAGCTATTGCAAAAGGAATATCAATACTTGGTTATCATTGCATGCCACTTATATCACTGAGAGAGCATAGGGACCTTCCTGTAGAGCTGGGTGATTGCATTTGATCAACTGGCTAGTGAATGAAGGCCACGCAACTAGTCCAACATGTTTGCTCCTAGGTTGAAGAAAGGCCACACAACTAGTCCAACATGTTCTCTCTTAGGTTGAGGGAACAATTGATAAGATCTCGGCATCCGCCCAAAGGTCCGCAAGGAGAGATATAGGTGTCCAATTATATTCTAGATGTGGTTTGTGCCCATCAACAGTTCCCAGGTTTAAAGTGGGCATGTACACCTTCAGAAATAGATGTGCACACTTATTTCAAATTGTTCTCCCAATACAGGTATCATGGAGTCATCACACAGTTGTCAAATCACTTTGTCACCCCGATGTACAAAGTAATGTTTGAGTAGGATCCACCTTTCATATCACAGGTAGTGATGGAGGGAACTGATCAATATAGTAGATTGGTATGCCTCACCCCTTGGAACCTTCATACGCATGTACAGTGTGGAGAATCCTCCGCGTGTTTTACCAAAGTTTCCTATGGACAATCTGGTCATGTAAGAAGTGTCGTATCACATCTTGACAAGGTTGTTAGATAGACTACACAGGAAGAAGAAGGCACCTTGGCCCACCCTTCCTTTACAGATCTGGTTATATGAGATACAAAATATCAAGCATGTTGATGCCAAGATGAAAGAGTTCAAAATATTTACTTTTAGCACCAGAAGTTTCAATCTATACAACTTGCATTGCTTTGTAATGGACCACTGCGTGAGATTTCAATTTTCATGGATCCATAGGGTGTGTCGTTGGGCTGAGGAAGACCCATGGAGACATTGTCACGGCATCTCTAGTCTTAATGAACCGGTCGACATAGCTATAGAATGGTTAGTGAAGGATCACAAAGTAGCATCAGCAAATGGTAACAGACATGCACATGAAAAAGGCCAGAGAAAGGTTGATGACAACATAGAGGCAGAACAAAGCTACAAGTTCAAAGAAAACCCACTCGTGATGAAAGTAGCTTCGGATATTGAGGCTAAGAGGTGACAACGTGATAAGAGGAACGCGCAAAGGAAAAGTGATAAAAGGAGGATGGAGGAAGCAAAGAAGGAGTTGTAAGAGTTGAAGGAGAAACTCCGAGAAGAAAAGGAGTTGTGTAGAAGAGAGAAGGAAGTGCATCAGGGACAAACACAACAGGAGGCGCAACATGCACATATTGACAAAACTACGCCCATATAGGTTATAGAATCATTCGAGTAGCTAGCACAGAGCAGACAGGGTGAGCAGTCGTAGGAGAAAGACTTAGCTCAAGAGATTGAATAGATGGATACGAATGTGGTGCATCTAGAGTTAGATCAGGATACTGGCCTCATGCCTCATAACCAAGAGGTCAAGCAACCAACTTCACCGGATCTGGAAGCAGAGAAATTCCCAGGCGATCAAGGAGACACAGAGATCCTTGAAGACAATCCAGAAGCAGATATGCATAACATACCTTTGGAAGAGTCGCAACACATGGTTCTGCAATTGCACAGAGTGCATACTCCTGATGTCCACACATCTCCTGCATAGTTTGCACAACGAGTGATCATATCTGATGTTCACAAGCATCCAAAAACATTGGCCAATGCTACTAGAGAATATGTGAAGGCCACCATTTCGATTTTTTGATTCTTGATAGCATAGAATGAGCGCATGGCCAAGGAGTTATAAGAGGTCAAGCAGGGAGAGAGTAGGTTACATCATCTGCTAGAGCAAAGTTGAAGAGAGCAATAGTGGATGAAGTATTGTCCATCGAAACGGTCATGCAGATGTTGTATTCTAGATTCGTCACTATGTATAAGGTAGTTTTCCATCTCAACAGTTGGTAGCAGTGTTGTGCTAGGAAAGCACACATATTTTCAAATTTTCACACTATTTTTGACCACATGCAGACATGGGAAATGAGATACAAATGAACCCCATTTCATTTTCCAAAGATGATGTCATCAAAGGTGGTAGAGTTGAAGGCATGCATCCAGAGTGAGATCTGGAACTATGAGGAACTCCCATGGCTTATTACTTGGTTGCAGGCTTCACATGCATGGGTATCCAAAAGCATGGATGTCACTGTATGCACACACGCGATTCCATCTATTGTAACACTCACCTAGACGAAGTCGAAGAACCAAGTCCAAATGAAGCAAGAGATGTACTTTGATGAGTTGATGCATCTAGCCACCAGTGCAAACTTGGAGACCAATGCACACACTATGCATCAATATGTTGCTGGTTTGGCTAGACTATATACTATGATGCACATGTTAGTAGACAAGTTGGACAAAGGTGCCAAATTAGTGTACCTGTATGCAATGGAGGTGAGAGTTCACTTTCAGCAGGATGTCACCATTCAGAACAAGAACATCATCACAAATGACCAAGCTTGGCATTAGTTCATCACCATCAATCATCACGAGGACGTTGAAGAGTTGGTCATCCCACAACTGTCTGAGTCTTAGTGATATCTTGCATGGCTTGCTCAAGCCTAGTTTGTCTCACATTGGTACATGTGCAGAAATTGTAAAAGTGAAAGAAAATGTGTCGATGGTTGAATGTAATGATCATGTAGTCATTGAAGAGTCATGAGGGTAGGTGAAGAGTCACAAAGTTGAATGTCAAGGGTCATCCCACCCTTTTCTATTTATAGAACCTCATAACTCATTGTACAAGATTTTGGGAGACAAGCTTCCTATAGGTGTATATTAGAGAAAGCTTGGAGTGTATTTTAATGAGCCTTGGCTTCTCCACAATGCAAAGCTAGTATATATCTTTGGAGGAGCATGCGGTAGTGACTATAACATTCTGTTGTTGGAACTAGTGGTTGGTCATGTTTGCATGTATGACTAGAACTTTTCCTTAATATAACAGAGGCAACATGTTTCATGCATATGTTGTTATTGTATTTTAGTTGTCTTGGTTACACTAATGATATATGTATATGCTTGCTTACGCATGTATGTATGGACTCTTTCTATATATGTATGTACAAATCTTGTTGAGATGTGTTATTCATTTAACCATCATTTTGGATTTTTGGTTCACCTTCCTTCCAACTTTTGATGTATCTTTGGTTGTTTTCTCCCTTCCAAGTTGTGTGTTTCCACATGTTTCCAATGGGCGCACTCATTCCACTTTCCATTTGTTATAACCCTTCATGCACCTTCCTTGGCTTGATGCGTTGGTAACACCCTTGCTCCCAACAAGGACATCTGCTTGCCTCTGAATGCAACTGCGGTGAAGCCGATACCGTACAACCCACTACTGGGACTCCTGCACCAAACAGTGTGAGGTCTAGTTGGGAATTCTTACCGAGGAGTTCCCCTTGACAAGTTGGCTGGTTCAGCATCATCAAAAACATGTTAATGTAAGTGTCCTAAAGGTCACAAATAACATCCTCCTTCCATATGAATATGGATGTATAGGTTTGAAACATAAGGAAGTTTCACATTTTTCCCTTTGAAATATTTTAAAAATATATATAGGTTATTTCCATATATTTGTATCATTTTAGATTACATTCTTTGTTGTTCTTTAATGTATGTAAGTAGCTTTTATCATGTACTAGCGGTTTAGTAGGATATTCACATTGTACTTGTTGTTCATAATGTGTGTGTGAGTAGTTCATTTTTACATATTTTATTGTTTAATGCAAGCGTACATGTTTACAATTAAATTGCGTTTTGACTCGCATGTGTGAAACTTAGTTGAATCTATGTACATAATTCTTTAATGTAAGTTTACATATATAACTTTTCCTTCTAATTAACATGATTCGCATTTATTCCATTTTTATTCATTGTTTAATTCATATAATTGTTTCATTCATATTGGATCAACTCTAATATTGTACAATTTCATTATACAGTTTCATTTCATTTATAATTGTAGTTACATTTTTCTAAGATCTACATGAACTTTTTCATATTTTTAAAGTGTCCAATACTGTGAAAATAATTACATACACTCCAAGAAGGTGATAAAGTGAAAGTGTTAAATCCATGTGATTATGTTGATGTTAGCATTGGATGAATTCATTCATTTCTGTAATATATGGAGTGAAGTTGAGCCTTAAATATGTTAATATCATTGTTCTTAAGGTCAAAAATAACATCCTCCTATATTGAGATGCTTGTATTGGTTTGAAAAAGAACGATATTTGGCATTGTTGTTCTTGAAATATTTCTAAAATATGTAGATGATTTCCATATAGCTTAATATTTGTAGATCACATCCTTTATTGTTGTTTAATGTCTAAAGGTAGCTTTTATCATTTACTAGTGGATTAGTAGGAGATTCACATTGTACTTGATCTTCCTAGTGTGTGTGTACCATTTATCTCTTCATACTTTATTTCTTAATGTAATTGTATATGTTCACAACTAAATATCATTCCAAATCATATGTGTGAAACATAGTTTAATATATGTAGATAAATTTTTAATGTAAGTTTACATATATAAATTTTCCTTTTAATTCACATGATTCACATATATGGCATTTTTATTCATTGTTTAAGCTTATAATTTCACATAATTGTTTCATTGATATTGTATCAACATTTATATTGTACAATGACATGAAACAATTTCATTGCACTTGTAAATTATTTGTGTGATATAAATTTATATTCTATAATTAAT